>JANHGB010015804.1:0-75525 GCA_026283785.1 Coracopsis vasa | reverse complement strand
GTCTGCTCTCTTGAAGTCCAGGGCAGTGAGCTTGCTGCACGCTCTTCTCACTGTCCTGAGGATCTCGAACTTGACCACCTCATGATCGCTACAACTAAGGCTGCCCTGGAATGTCACATTTCCAACCAGCCCTTCCCTGTTGGTGAGCACGAGGTCAAGCATAGCACCTCTCCTCGCTGGCTCCTCTATTACTTGCAGGAGGAAGTTGTCTTCCACGCAATCGAGGAACCTCAGGGGTTGCTTGTGCCGGGCTGTACTGTCCCTCCAACAGATATGAGGGTGGTTGAACTCCCCCATGATGACAAGGGCCTGCAAGCGTGACGCTGCTCCTATTTGTCTGTAGAGCGCTTCAATGGTATCCTCTTCAAGGTTCCTAAAATTTTTAACCTATGATCTGTGGATGTAACCTGGGTTCTTCTTTGCCAAGTAGAAGAGCCTAAAAATTCATCTGGCTATAAATTCATACGCTATTCAAGGACAATTGAAAGGATCCTTCGTCCTCTAAATATACCTAGTAAGTGGTCTCATGGAAAAGGAAGAATCCATTCTTTCATTTTCTTCTTTGAAAAAGAAAGAATTCCCTGAAATGAGCATAAGATAATATGCCACTTCAATCCTCATATGGAGTCCATGGACAAAACTATAGGCCAGCTACACTCTCTAATCAAAAAAACCCTGTACTTGAAACAACAGAATGAAAAAAGGGTAAACTACACCTACCTGTAGGTGTAGTTACAGCAATTCTGCTGTACAATACAGCAACGAAGTTGGGTTTGGCACAGCATCTTTAAGAGAGAGTTTCCAGAGATATCAAAGGATATTGAATCAGAAATCTTCCTGAAAATTTTCTACTATTTGTGTGAAATATTAAAAAAAAAAATAAAAGAAATTATTACAGAAAACTTTAAAAACCCTATTATTCTTAATAAGCAGATATCCCAGAGGAAGAATTCATGTGGAGTAAAGAACCAAATTAGTTTAAAGTTTACTAGCTTCTGTAAAATCAGTTTGCTTCCTATTCTATATACAGTGAAATTATAGTAATATTGCATTTGTTATAATTAGTATTTTTTGTCACTGAAGGTTATTTTTAGACAAAATGTATTATTCAAAAAGCAGCCCAAATGTCAGCTTCTGACAAATAAACATCCTTCTCCAATCATTACATGTGAATGTGCATATGACAGTACCATATAATAATAGTCAACTACTTTTCTGATACTTTTACACCCAGCATATGCTATATGGATTACTTTTGCTATTAATAATCCTCACAAAAATGCTCACATGCTACCTTTTAATGTATACTTATCTATTATATTCAAAATTTTATAAAATTGTTTAAAAATAGGTCTAGGCACCCAAGGCATAAAATAAAAATGTAACTTAATAAAATTTCATATGATATGACAATATTAAAAAAGATGGTAAAAAATTATAATCTGTTTCAAGTAGAGTTAGCCAAAAGAATATCACAAGTTATAACGAAGTGAAGTAAGCAAAAAAAACCAAATCAATCCTATTTTCATTCAAACTTTCATTTGTTATCCTAAGCTTTATCTTTAGAATGTATTGTTTCTTCTGTTTTTTTATATGTTCCAAATTTTTAAGCACTTGAAGAATTAAAATTTTGTTTTCCCCCAATGAATTACAGCCATCCTTTATGCTACGTATTTTGAACTCTTAAATATTCTGTATTTTGATTGGATTGCCATTCCACCTTTGTCTGAAAGGTTATTGAGGCTGTCAACAAGAAAAGTACTAGAATTACCAACCAATCAAATTACAGAATACTTAAAAGGTCAAAGTAGTACAGCACACTAACATAATTCACAGAATATATGAGGCATTAAAATCCTAATACCTCATTCTCGTAACAAAGGTTGTAATGAGGGAAAGAAATGGCACAACATGAATTCATTCACATGACAGCGATTATAACAAGAACCTGAAATGCAATAAACTTAACCCATTCTTGTTGTTAAGCTAAGACCATTACTTAGGTTTGTTTCAAGCTACCTCAAAAACTACATGGAAGCTTAACGTCAAGATACTGGATAGTAAGTTTTGTTTATACATCACCTCAAATTAATTGTTAATTTTGAATTTGTTGTCTATGGTATATTATGTTAAAAAAGAGCCCCAACCCAACTGTCCTGGATGAGTGGTACTTACTTACCAGCTGGGGTTAAAGTGTGACACCAACCCAAACCAGACATTGCTACTGAGTGATCTTTTATATGTTGCTTTTTTGTTCATCAAGGAATTTCTTGATATCACAGGTGGAGAAATGCTATGTCTGTTTCTGTTTTGATAGTAGTAAATGAAAGTTGTGTTGTTTAACCAGCTACCCTGTACAATAACAACATAAAAATGCCATTTATAAACGTAGATATGGCAGATTTTTTGCAGAGTAAAATTCATGTGTTGAAAGATTTCACAGGAATGTGACTTGCTTTTATAGGAGTCTTTAGTATCTGTGTCACTGCAGTTATTAGAACATGTAAAATCTTACAAGTCTTTTTTCTCTGATAGAGCATTCAGCTTTAGATCACAAATCTTGTCAAGGCAAAGAAGGCTGGCAATGACAAGCAGCCCAACCCTTAATTTTCCAGCATTTTGGGGAGGGGAGCGCTATGGTAAAAAATGTTTTTATTTTAAATTTCTTTTCCTCAGTGCAAGGTGTAGCATAATCCTTTAAATAGTCCTATCTACAGAGAGGAAATAAAAACAGGTTTAACCTGCAGACCTTTGGTTAACTTCTTCCTAAACTAAATATAAAATGTTACCTCATCATGCTCAGATTAAAAGGGGAGAGGAGGAACTCCCCCCATTGCCACACATTCCCTTATTGAGAATCTCTTCTATATAAAAAGAAGAGTCTGCATATAAAAGGCAATCCAGAGACATCTTTGAAGGTTCTCTTTCAAAGCATCTCTACTTCCCTGAGTGTCTGGGGATTTCTGTTATTAATTGAAGTTAATTTTCTAGGATATCAGTTTGCCATGCACGTGGGAAAGATTGATAGCCTCTTCGATTCTCAAGAGTGTTGAAAATGACACTGTTCCATCACCGGGTGTCTTCACTTTTATCATCACAAATCAAATTATAAACATCGGGGCAACCTTGCTGGAATCTGGCTTCGGGAGATTTCCATAAGATTAATTAGGCGGCCAAAGCAAAGATGGTAAAATCTAAGGGGGGGGAGGAGGCCGGGGGAAGTGGGGGAGAGAGGCACCATTCATTCCTTGTAGAATGGGAAGTCAATTCAACAATGGGTAATTAGCGTGGGCCATGGATTCTCAAAGGCACTGAGGACACTGGACTCTTTCTCTCACTCTGATGTTTAGTGCAGTATTGTGGACCCCTCATTTAATTAGTGCACTTTGATACCCACAGGAGCTTGAAGCTCCAGGGCATGCTAAACACAGACTGACACCAGCAAGCTTCTGCCTCCTTCCAGTCTAATTAGAGACACAATGAGCTGCAAAGACAATGTTTTACTCCAAGATTTCTTCTGCAGATACCTCTGGCAGGAAACAATCGTTTATTTTGTGTCTATATTGGTATTCAGATTAAATTGTTAGCATGCAAAAGATGAGCTAAGGGCACATATCTATTAAAAATGCTTAGCAGAGTTCAGAAATGATGGAAGCAATTTGTGGAAAAAAATGCATTTTCCCCTTTGGATTTTTTTTCTTTTTTTTTCCTTTTTTTTCTTTTTTGTTTTGTTTTTGTTCTCTTATCTAATTAGAAGTAAATGATTTGAGTAAGAAAACCAAAATAGGCTGGACTCCAAAGTATCTCTTATGAAATTATATTTCCCCCTTTGCATTAATAATTTCTACCTCTCAGAAAAGAGAATTTTTAACTTAATTGCTTGTAAAAGTGGAAGGGAGGGAAGAAAAAAAAAAAAAAGAAATAAAACAAGTACTTCTGTTCCAATTGTCTGTTGAAATGAACACCCACCTACCTGAACAGGTCATTGTGCAGAGAAAATGTTACTCACATTTGCAAAGAAAAAACTGCCAAAAGTTTGTGGCAGTGACTCTGTGTGTGTGGGTATATATATATTTATAAAGTTACTTGTGATGGACAGTTCTATGCTGATTGGAAGAATATAAATATCCCAAGGGAAACTGCATATTGAAAATTAATCTCAGCATACACAAAACATTTGTATGTGCTGCTTAACAATAGGTTGGAGAACTGGTACTCCCAAAAATTCAACATCTTCTAGATTTATAGTATCATTACTTTCCCTTTTCGCAGGTAATTAAAGAGAAACAAACTAACATGTATCAATATGTTAACTCTCATACTAAAATGCTACTCTGCTGTTTAAATTATTGTTATCTGGACAGATCTACAGTATAATAAGTGATTATAAGGGAAGAGGAAATGCATGTGAAAACAGGAAAAAGAAACCTAAAAAAGCCCATAATTTCTATACAAATTTTAGGGCAAGATCTATGAATCTACCCAACTGTGGGCAGATTGGGCTGAGGGACAGCCAGGGAGGCAGTCTTAGCCTGTTTCCTGATGTCAGGTGTAAGACTCTTGTTGCTAGTCTTACCTGTGCTTACTTCAGTGACCCATTGCAAGCTGCTTCTGCTGCCTGGGGTTCACAGAAGGGTTACAGAGGTCTTGTTACTCTCCTGTATTCCTCTGCAAAACCTGTTCCAATGAAAAGAGACTTCAACAGCCCCACAATCTGCAACCCTTTAGATATCAAAGATGAGCTAAAAACACATATCTATTAAAATGCCCAAAGAGTTCTGGTCAGTAAAACTAAATCCAGTTGGTGGCTTGGCTGGTCAAAAGTGGTGTTCCCCAGGGCTCAGTGTTGGGGCCAGTTCTGTTTAATAACTTTATCAGTAATCTGGATAAGGGCATCAAGTGCACCTTCAGTAAGTCTGAAGACAACACTAAGTTGGACAGGAGTGTTGATCTGCTTCAGGGAAGGAAGGCTCAACAGAGAGATCTGACTAGGGCCAGTTGTAAGAGGTTCAGCAATGATCAGTGCTGGATCCTGCACTTGAGTCACAACAACCGCATGCAATGGAACAGGCTTTGGGAAGAGTGGTCAGAAAGTTGCCTGGTGGTAAAGGACCTTTGGGTGCTGGTTGATGGCCGCTGAACATGAGCCAGCTTGTACTCAGACAGCCAAGAAGCCCAACAGCATCCCGGTCTGTATCAGCAATAGTGTGGCCAGCAGGGCCTGGGCAATGATCATCCCCCTGTACTGGGCACTGGTGAGGCCACACCTTGAATCCTGTGCTCAGTTCTGGGACCCTCACTACAAG
This sequence comes from Coracopsis vasa, assembly GCA_026283785.1. NCBI lineage: Eukaryota > Metazoa > Chordata > Aves > Psittaciformes > Psittacidae > Coracopsis > Coracopsis vasa. Next base: position 70,219 of record JANHGB010015804.1, on the reverse strand, counting down.
AGAGACATGGAGGTGCTGGAGCGGGTCCAGAGAACAATGAAGGTTAAGGTACTGGAGCACAAAGTCCTGTAAGGAGTGGCTGAGGGAACTGGGGTTGTTTAGCCTGGAGAAGAGAAGGTTCAGGGAGGACCTTATTGCTCTCTTCAACTCCCTGAAAGGAGGATGGAGAGAGGAGATGGCTGGTCTCTTCTCTCAAGTAACAAGTTATAGGATGAGAGGAAACAGCCTCAAGTTGCACTAGAGGAGGTTTAGACTGGATATCAGGAAGAACTTCTTCAAAAGGCTGTCATGCCTTGGAATAGGCTGCCCAGAGATGTGGTTGAGTTACCATCTCTGGAAGTATTTAAAAGATCTGTAAGTGTGGCGTTTAGGACCATTGTGTAGTGATGGATTTGGCAGTGCTAGGTTAACTGTTAGACTTGATGAGCTTAAAGGTTTTTTCTAACTTAAACAATTCTATGATCAACATGTCATAAAGTCTAGCAGGAGGGAAAAGCAGACTCTGGCCTTGACCTGATATTTCCTGGGCAAATTTGGACAGATTGCTGGTCAGAATAATCACAGCACTGAACAGAGATTTTGCCTCAGTTGAGACTCTCATCCCAAACTCAAAGGCTGGTAGCTAAATGTAAGAAACACATTTACTATAAAACATTTGATTGGTAAAACTTACAATGCTTGCTTTATTTCACAGATATTTAATCAAAATATCTCAAGCAAATTTGTGATGGTCCATTACTGTATACTGAGGTAAGCTGGAAACCATATATCAAAGTGGAATATGTAGAAATATTCCAGGAAAAGAGGTAAATAAACTTGGTTTTATGGTATATTAGGTTCAGGTCATGGGCTTAAGTTGTGGCCTGCCTTCAGTCACAGCATTGAGTGTCAGCTGTCTTGTGCATGTTTTTGACACTTTATACCACCTAGCACTTTCCCAGATATCTCCAGACACTACATGGGCAAGAGCATATGTCAGAGACCACTTGTGAACTTTGTACTCTCCAAACTGCTTCGTATTCTAATCCAACACACCAAGGTGTGCAGAGAAATCATTAGTCTGGGGCTAACAACCCATCAGTCAGACAGGCAACAGAGAAAAACTTGCATTATTTAATGAACTTTTAGGTGAGGAAAACACTCCCCAAATAATCATCATGTCTTATGGTTGTGACATTCAGTAACCCCAGAGGAGATCCAGAAGCTATGTATTGGAAATGAAGTCAGCAGGCACAATTTGACCCAAGGACCTGTGGCCAGGCCATGGTCCATGCTGTTTTCTCTTTCTGACTGAGACATGGAGAGGACAGGATATGATCTATCCATTACAAAGGCTGTGACAAATTACTCCAGTTCCTAGTGAGGATTGCCGTCCCTGTCACTTGACGTACCTTTTCTCATATGGTAACAATCAGATAGGATTGCTGTTGGACAGTATTGAAGTGCAAGTTACTTCTTATTTAACAGTTTTGCAACAGGCACATGCTGGGTTCAGGACCACCTAGCTGGCTTACTGTTGGGGAAGGCGGTTCCCAAAGGATGTCACCAAAGATATAACCACATGAAAGTGTTAATTTTCCTTTGAGATATTATTTCAATTATCTTCTTTACTTGCAATCCGCTCTGATACTCCTGGCCCTGGAGAAATTGCAGCAGACAAGGCTGAGTAGCTCTGGTATTGGGGTTGTGACTGATGATCTTTGAGGGCCTTCCCTAAAGAGGCTAAACTATGCTACTTTCAGTTGTCCATTTCGTAGACCACAGTTTCTCCAAAGACCAAGAAGGGGTCACAAAAGACTGAAGTGTTAAATAGATAGGAAAGGACAAATTAATTTCCCTTTCCACTGTGTCCAGCATAAGATGGACTCGACAGCAAATGGCAGTAAATCATTCTGTACTCCAGAGCTCATCTTTCAGCGCCCCAGTTATGGACATAGGACTATTAGGCAACATCTAGATTTGTGTTTTTTTTTCAAATGAGATGGAATTTTACCACTTTGTTTCCATCTTTGAATGGAGAAAGAAATAACGGTGACTATATGCAGTGGATGTCTTCCAGTAATAATCCTTTACTGTAGCTAGATTTACTTTAAAAGCATGATCTGTTCTCCCCAAGGCTACTTATTCCCTATCTGAAACATTAAAGTAACTGCTGAATAATTAGCCGTTGATACCTTGGAAATTAATGTTTAAAATGCAGAGGAAAAAAAATTGTACATTTTCTTCAAGGAAAAAAAAAAATCAAACTTTAAATTGAAAGAAACTGCATAATCCTTTCAAATGTCCCCCACTTCCCAAGAAAACAAAACAGAGGATATTATTACTATTTACCATATACACCAAGCTTTTTATTATTTTTGGTGCATTTTTGAAAGCTATAAAGCAATTAATTAGGAAGGACTGTGATTTTGATATATATTGTCCATATGCTGTTTTTTGACAAAACATGTGCCTGATACATAAAAAATGCAACAGGTGGGGGGACTAGAAGAGAATGGAGAAAGTGAGCAATAATTAGGTTTTAAATGTTTGATATTATTGAAAAATAATGAAGTTTTAAATAAATGGACATTGGTAGTAGTCAACAATGAAACCCAAGGAGCTTTCTCAGGTGCACGTGCGCTTTTCAGTCATTCATTCCTGTGTAATTAAAGCTGTCATTTTGAATACACCTGTCTGGAAAAAAAAAAAATCAGTGAAATCTTGAATTCTTAAGTATGCGCAGCTTCAGAGCCTTTGCTGTTTCTGATTGGTTTGTACAGTCACAGGAAAATTAAAACAACATATATAGTCAGAATCTGTAAAAATCACCTCAAATTTCTTGTGCCTCTTCTTGGGAATACAGTAAATTATAGTGTGGGGACTGGAATGAGTAGCTGTGGTTGGAAGCTGGAACTTCATAAATTGGTTTTCTCACTAGAGATAATCTTCGTGTAACTACATCCTTTGGGTCTATTAGTAAAAGCCAGCTCTGAAAACTCCATCTCCTAAGCAGACAGATATCCCAAAAGCAGGATTCTCAGGGTGTTCTAACAGCTTGTACTTGCCAGCAGTAGCTGGAGTTGTGGAAGAGAAAAGACCTGATCACTTCATATCATGATGTACAAAGGACAATTCCTAGACATATAGTTGTCCAATATGAATAACTAGGCTAGAATCAGTAACTGGTTCATTTTCAAGATTTTGTCAAAGATGAACGTGGGCCAAAATCCAGGTACTACTTAATTACGTAAACTTGCTACTAAAAATGCTCTAAATCATCTCTGAATCAAAAACTGACTGACCTGTGCTATGGGGTTGCTGCATTACTTTAGGAATTAGTAAATCAATATTCAAAGAACAGTACCAGCAAGAGACAAAGATACAAGAGGAAGAAGCTCTCATGCTTTTCTTGCTTGCTCCTTATTGTTTCCCTCATTTCCATAAGACTATTTTCTCTGCCCCCCTCTTTTTCTTTCTCCCTCTATCTGTTCTTTTTGTTCAGAAATTCATCTCATTCCCTCTTGAATTCAACGATGCTTCTAGCTTCAGGGGCCCTTTATAGTAATTTATTCCATACACTTCTAACCCTTCTGTGTAAAATAGTTTTGCTGTAGCATTTCTTTTCTTGTTCCCAACTTTCTAATTTTTAGATCATGTCTTCTAGCTTCTGTGGTCTTGCAAGTGTAAAGAGCTTGCTTGGATCAATTTTATCAGTCCTCTTCATAATTTTTAGAACTTCAATTGGGTTACATGAAGTCTCTTCTTTTCCACTGAGAATATGCTCAACTTTCTCAGTCTTTCCTCATAACTTAAATCATTGATATCTGGTATCATTTGTATAATTGCTCTACACTGCTCCCCTGAAGAGCAATTAAACCTTTACAAAGATATATTGGCCAGCACTGTATAAATTACTCAAGGTAAGGGTCTGAAAAGTAAAAATTATTCTTAAATAAGAATAATTCCAATTCTCTTGATTTAAATGGAAATTCCTCTTGCATTGCTATTCAAATTCCAGTTCAATTTGCTATATTTTTAATTTCAGCTACATAATGGGATGAAAAATGAATAAAAATGATTCCTTATGTATAATAGTTAAAATAAGGGGAGAGAAACACTTTGCTGCTAGAAAGATGATATAGCAAGGAAAAGGAAGGGCAAATTAGAGAACAAAAAAGTTATGACCCAATTGCACATGATACTGAGGGCTTATCTGCCCTTCCCAATCCTTCAATGGGTCACAGAAAAAAAAGAAAGAAAGCTTCCAAATTACAAAACCACAGAAAGAGTGCACTTCTAGAGCTTGACACTGTCTGGACCCCATCCTGGTTGTCCAGTGCATTTCACCTTAGCTATAGAGACAAGTAGTTGTGTTCAAACCTGGCTTTAGTCACTGCATTGACTCAAATTCTTCTCTCTTATTAAGCAAAACCAGTACCTTTTCCAGTAAGCACATTTTGTGTTTTTCCTTTTTTATTCTCTTTTTATCTGTGAGGCTTAGACTTGCTCACAGCCATCGTTATTTTACTACGTTGAGTACATGTCACCAGTGACAGGGACTGAATCTCTTAGCACAGTGGCACACTTACACATTTCTTATTTGTCAAATATAAATATAAGAATCTCACTTTAAATAACCACACATGTTGCAATGTTGTCCCAAAGTAGAAAGTACATTTTAAAATGTTTATTCACAATTTTTTCCTAAGTTAAAATTGTTTAAAGCTTTTAAAACACTTTTGCTAATCACCATTTTCTAAAATATGAAGCAAAATGCTTATTTTTCAAAGCCCTTCATTGACCCACTTTTCTTTAGAACACTGAAGAGGTTGGATGGCCTTAGAGGGCTGCACTCAAACATTTTATACATTCAGAAGCTCTTTATTGTTTTCGTATTTATAGGAGATGAAGAAAACTGTTCTTTAAATGTCTTCCTCAGATGCTTGGAAAATGTTTCAGTACAAATTCAGTAAGCCATTGACCAGCTAACAGTGTAATACTGTATATATTGCTGTTCTACTGGTTCAACTGGCTCTTTGAGATACTGCTGTAGATAATGGTCTGAACAAGCAATAGTATTGGCATTGATGTTTTGTGCCACTCCCTAATATGGGATGCTTTTTATTAGCTTCAGTGTTGTGTTCTTGTATTCTTACTATCTAATGGACCAATTTTTATGCCACAATAAATCAGCTTATCTCCAGGAACACAGAAACGTATTTGTCATATAAAACTATTAAGAATATTTGCAACTAAATAAACCGTATCTTATCTAGATATATCTGTACAGAAACAACCCATGTCAGAGGGATGGGTACTCTGCCCCATAGTAGAATCCAAGCCAGGCTTCTTTATACCATCCTCTGAAGAAAGCATTGTAGTGATCATCCCAGAGAGATAAAAGGATATGTAAAGAAAGAATTCCCTAAAGAACAGTGAAAAGCATTACAAAACAATTCCCTGTGTAAACATTTCCCAAATGAATTGTTTCCCTTAAAAATATGAGAAATTCATTAAAATAAAACTGTTTTCAGGAAATTGAAATCTTTATGATAGCATGATGTTGTTACTATTTCTGCACCTACCACACTTTTATTCAATGCTTTCTTATATGAAATCCTATCTTCTATTTTCCTACAAGTAATCTAGGGCTTTTTATTAGCTCCAAGTTATTTGTTACCCACAGGTTGTATACACCCAACTAGCTACACTGATGAATTTTCTCATCCCTCCCCCCAAAATCATGATTAGTTTGTCACCCTACACTTGCTATTATAAATATCCCAGCAATTTGTTATCATGCAAACCAAGAATCTTTCCTCTTTTATGCCACTGATGTCTACCAACAGCGATGATACTTACAGCATATTCTACATATATGCATCTGTTCTGTCACAGTTAACTTTATTCCTGGCAGAAAAGTTACAGTAAGAAAAGCACACCTAAAAAAAGTGTTTTCTAATGAGTCTCCTTTTGCTGGGCTCTTTGTCCTCACTGCCATCACTGATGTCAGCTGACCATTCTGTGATTTGATGTGCTCTGTCAGCCAAGGTTTACCACAAGCTCTGCAAAGTCCTGTTCATGCTACGCATTTCCTTTTGCTTGTGATTCACTTAAACTCTGTCTCTTTACATATCTCACTTATCTCTTTTCCTCTTCCTCTTCTTCTTCTCTAAAGGCCATTCTCAGCTTTCTCTCATTGACCTCCTTGCCGCTTCTCATTTTCTGTGTTTAGAATTAACTATGTTTCATTGATATATTTCTTACAGTCACTTATCCCTTTGAGGACCTGTGCTCCTTTTCCCAGCTTCTCCACATTCAACTTAATTGTTAAACATCCACCACATATACAGTCCTCTTTGACTCTCATTGTTTACAGGTGAATGCAAACCACATCTCCAGCTGCTGATGGCAGTACTATACACATTTCAGAACACTCCATTTTTCATACAAAAGCAGACACAAAGATAAACTTTTGGACACCTTTTGTTAACATGATACAACAATTTTATAGAAATTAAGCAATTAAGAGAAAACCATATGAATCTGGTGGTGAAAACTAACTTGGAGTGACTGGCGCAGCACTGTCTATCTGTATGTGAAGTTCCTTATCGGGTGCATAGCCCAGTCTAAGAATGCCTAGGTTAGCACGCAGATATAGACAGAGCTTTTCCATAAACTCAAAACCAACTACATTCCTATGAAATCCTGTTGAGATGAAACTGATGGAAATCATGACCAGGTTTAACAAGAGAAAATTCAATTATAGGATTTGTGAATATTTTATATTATTTGATGTGTCTGAATTTTGGATGTCCAAAGTTGAACATTTTTTTATCCTAGACTCCTGTGTTGACCTGAATCATCACTTCTAGGAATACCTTTTGTTATATATATGACAATGACGAGATACATTGATAAGCTTTATCCATTATAGGTTTTTCTCCTTACTTTCCTTGAAGACATCATGATATAGTAGTGTGTGAAGATGTATCATTAAGATACATGTGCTAATAAGAGGAATTATCATAGAATCACAGAATCATAGAATAGTGTGGGTTGGACAGGACCTTCAAAGGTCATCTAGTCCAGCCCCTCTGCAATAATCAGGGGCATCTTCAGCTAGATCAGGTTGCTCAGAAACACATCCAGCCTGGCCTTGAATGTCTCTAGGGATGGAGCATCCACCACTTCTCTGGGCAACCTATGCCAGTGTTTTACCAACCTCATTGGTTCTTGTTCAGGTTTTTTTTTTTTTCCCTCATATCCAGCCTGAATATCTCTTCTTTTAGTTTAAAACCATTATCTTATTGGGTTCTGTCCACATTTGTCCAGAATATAGAATCAGCTCTCCTATTACTGTTTCCAAAGGTGTTCTAATATTCCCTGTTGGCTGGAACACCGAAACTTTAACATAGTGGGGTCTACTCTGACCTAGGAAATTCTCCATCTGGTTAGTTACTAAAATTTTACTGTCCTTTCCAACAACAAAAATGGACCTGATAGTACTTAGACTAATTTTATAAGTCAGACATATTTTACTACTAATTTGTGTTTTGTATCTTAATATTTTTCTACTCTATGCTTTTTATTAGATTGTTCTATCATATTTTCATTAAAAAATCTAAAGAATTACTCCTACCAAGTGCTGTAATCTGTCCTTCTAATATTTCTTATTAATGGTGTAATTTGGAGTTCTGCACAGTAAGGATGAATCCACTTGTGATGCACAACTGATGGTAGCTGATAGCCCCTGCCTGCCAAAGAAGGTCTTAGTAGAGGAGAAAAGAGAAGCAGTGCTTTCACGTCAAAAAGATTCCAAAGTTTTGTTGTGTGAAAAAGCATGATAACAAGGATGGGCAAGAATTTGTCTCAGTATTCATTTTCCCTTCCAGATTATTCACAACTGTACTGAAAAATGCTGGTCCTAGTTCTGATCTCTGAAGTACCACTAATGAATAGCCTCATTTCACTGAGAACATTTATTCCTGCTTTTGCCTTCCCATTTTGAAAGCAGTTTTTAATACATGGCAGTACTGTATTTCTAACCCTGTGGTTATCAAGTTTCTTAACTGACTCTTATGAGGTACTTTATCCAAAGGCTTTTGAGAATCAAATGTCAATTTGTTTTACTTGTTCAAATTTTAAGGGAGTGTTTAGAATTTGTAATGTTTTTATTACAATTTAGATGATTTCATTATGTTGCAGGAAAACTGAACTGCCTTATAGAGAGATTCTTTTAAAATTAAGATTATATAATTTCTATTAATTATTTTTATTTATTGTGGCATATTACATTGAGGGAATGACCTTTATCCCTTCAACACATTTCTCATTGGCTGATATTTGCCTAGGACTAAATCATGAAACATTGTCAAAAGTAACAGAAAGGGTAGTGAGAAGTGATATGAAAACTCAGCCAATGACAGTGTCATCCTCTTGGTCTGCCAACACCTAGGAAATAAATGCAATATACTCATAGAAGAGACTAATACGGCAGATATTACTGGGCTATCTGCAGCCTTTGAAATTTTCAAAGGTTACCTTGTGTATGCTCCTAAAGCATGACATCACATTTAAAGAAGGGAAATTCATATTCCTAAAGACACTCTTCAACAAGGAAGTTGTTGACATGAAGAATAAGAAGAACAAACTCCCGTGGAAAATAATTTGCTTTCTGTAGTATTTATTTTTAGAGTAATCTCTTCCATATGCAACTTGTCCAACAAAAACGCCCTTGACTGTTTAAACAAAAAAATTAGTTATGAGGGCTGTTTTTTTGTTATTATTTTGAATGAGCATTCTGTGCCTGTTGATCTGTCGTCAGAGGACAAAAAAGAATCTCAGATTCACACAGTCAAGAAAAATTTTAGAGTGTTTAAGTTGAAGTCATTAAGATTCCTGGAAGTTAAAAATACAAATGTTACCTTTTCAAGCTGAGAGGGCTTATATACACAGTAATCATTCATTTCTGTTTCTTATGACTTAGGATTCCTGAGACTCCTGAAAGATAGATAGATAGATAGATAGATAGATAGATAGATAGATAGATAGATGGATTGGCTTGACTTGTAAACTTCTGTTGATTCTGTCTTTTGCTTTCTTCCTTCTCTTTCTCCTCATACTATGTTCTTTCATTCCTTCATTCTTCTTCACTTTCCTCCCCTTTTTTCTCACTCTCCTTCTCTTTGGCTTTCTTTTACTTTCTTTCTCTTTTCCCTTCTCTTCTTCATAGAGAGTATATTTGAGGTTTAATGGTGTTCTTCTTGTAGTTCCAATTCAAAATATAGAATGTGCCCCAAACAACAGACTATTCCAAAGAAAGTTTGGGAAAATGACATTTTCACTGTGTTTTAAGACATAGAATTTACTTCACTCACTTCCCTCTCCCCCTGTATTTTTTCTCCCTTCAGACCATTCCACTGTTCTTGGAAGAGATATTTCAAAAGATCCAAGTTAAATATTAGAAATACTTTGCTTCTTCACCTAATTGCTCTCTTTTCATTTGCTGAGCTTTCCTGCTGGCACAAAAAACTAGAGTTAACTGCATGGTAAGATGCTATTTATGTTAAGGCGTAAGATAAACTTGAATACTGTATTCAGCTTTGGACTGCTTACTACAAGACAGACATTGAGGTGCTGGAGTGCGTCCAAAGAAGGGTAATGAAGCTGGTGAAGGATCTACAACACAAATCCTATGAGGAGCAGCTGAGGAAACTGGAGTGGTTTAGCCTGGAGAAGAGAAGGCTCAGGGCAGACCTTATCGCTCCCTACAACTACCTGACAGGAGGCTGTAGTGAGGTGGGGGTCAGTCTTTTCTTCCAGATAACAAGTGGCAAGACGAGAGGAAACAGCCTCAAGTTTCACCAGGGGAGGTTTAGATCGGATATTAGGAAAAGTTTCTTCACAGATAGGGTTGTCAAGCCCTGGAGCAGGCTGCCCAGAGAAGTGGTTGAGTCACCATCCCTGGAAACATTTAAAAGATGTGTAGATGTGGCATTTCTTAGGAACATGGTTTAGTGATGGTCTTGGCAGTGCTAGGTTAACAGTTGGACTCAATTATCTTAAAGGTCTTTTCCAACTTAAACAATACTATGATTCTATGATTTTTTGAGAGGCCATGTATTTAAAGGTATACAAGTGTCTAAATATTTCAATAGACTATACAAGATTTTCCAAAATTATAGAAACAGCACTTGCACTTCTCATTATTTAGATGCTTTTGAAAATATTACCCAATGCTTTTAATTAATATATCAGAACCATCATAGGCTTTTGAGCACCCACTTGGGTTATTCCTTCCTCCTACGTCTTCTGTGTCATGTAGCACTGCACAATAACTATCTATTATGCAATTTGCTATCCTCCCATGAGGTCTATCTCTGAGGGATAGTATGGATTTTAAGTATATAAGAATACTTTTTTAATAAGGCAACTTGTCGGTTCTGACTCCAGTGTGACTAGAGACAAGTGTGACATGGAAGAGAAGCCTGCCCTCTTTAAGTACAACAATTGCATATTTGAATTTTCAGAAAATATGTATTATTATATTAAACTTAGTTACTGAGTTAAAAGAGCTGAATCTTCATTTGAGATATATTTTCTCATATGATATGCTATCAGTATTACAGTAATGATGGGTCTTTGCTTCGTCATTGTGCATATATGTCATATGATCTATTTTCTTATCGTGTTATATTCTAAAAAGAAAAAGACAGAGTTTAAGATATGGAAGAATCACCATCCTTATTTCACTAAAAAGAGGGTCCTTGGACATGTTCAACAATCTGCTAAGGTCAAGCAGAATAAATCATAATATGCACTGATCTCTGGTATCTGCTGTTGGTTTTGCTTAACATGTTAGTAGCCTTTCCCTCATTACTCCCTGGATTTTGTCAGAGGGTGAAACCAATCAGCTGCTGAGAAAGCAGAATCCAGGCCCACCATAAGGAGCTCTACATCTTACCTCAAAAAATGCTATACTGTAAACACAGCACAACATGAAGGAATTGTTAGTAAATTTAGCTCTCTGGGTCTGAACAACTTTGGTGTTGGACCTGCTTGAGGTCTGGCTCATTAATATGCTTATTTTGCATGACAAATAATTTTTACGAGATAAAATAGGAAATTATTTTAAGCTGGTTTATACTCAGTGACTACTTATCTGGCATCAAAGCTCCTTTTTCACCTTTGCTTGATATGTATGTTCATTTCACATACACAAAATGCTGAGATGTCCATTGATTTCAGTGACAAATGCATACCTCAGCATGTCTTAGAAGTGCGTATGTTCTCACCCTGATGTTTACCCAGGCTTGGTTCTTTTGATTTGAAAGAACCTTACAGTGGTTGAATTGGTCAAATTGCTCCAGAATAAGTGATCATAGGACTCGGACTTGGAGTGAGAAGAGCCTTCCAGTTTTGCAGGGACAGTGGCTTTAGAAAGAGCTAAAGAGAAATTTTGCACCTGACACAGAGCCACAAAGCATAAGAGGAAAATCTTATGGAAAAAACAAAGGGCTATAAATAAGCCAGTTGCAAACTAGAGATTGTGACTTTGTTACTGTGCTCAGGAGCTTAACAAAAATTCAGTTGCTTTTACTAGTATATAGTGTGATCCAGAATTGAGGCATTGCTATGCAGTGCAGGTTTCATCCAGGAGATTCTGGGTCTTACTGTCTTAGCCTGTGATGCTCTGAAATTTTGAAATTGTCCCTGTGAAACTGCATCCTATTTACAAAAATGACTGAAGGCACATAGGCATTTAGCACACACAGATCTTTTAGGGAAAAGAGGATTGTTCTGAATAAAACAGAAATTAAAACCTTACAGCAGCTTGTGGAGCTCTCACCCGTCATCTTAGAACAGGGCATATAATAGACAATCTGCTTCAAGACCTCTTGTCACTTCCCCCGAATTTAAAGTCAAAGGTAAAATATAACAATGTTATTTCTTCTTTCTACTCATAACAAAAATAAGAAAAGATGGTTATTACGTGTATTACTGTAGCAATTTTAATCTACGCTTTCCATTTTTTCTTCCATATCTAGTGGCCTATTGTATGTCCAGTGATTTCAACGTAGATACCACTTAACATATAATGCAAGAAACATACATCGTGCCAAAATCATTTAGTTTTTATTACAACTTTTTCCTTCCAATTTTCTATTTATAATGAGTGCATAAAAGACCCCTTTCCACCCTATTGTTTTTAATCTAAAAGCCACTTTATTCTTAATAAAAGGAATAATAAGTGCCAGTTGTAAAATACTCTGTCAATCACTCCAGCACTTACAATTGTGTAACACCTTTCTTTAGGACCTCTTAGAGTGCTTTAGAAAAGATAAAAACAAATAAAATAAAATTACAATTACATTTAAATGCAGAATTAAATTAATCTCTTTTAGATCACTAAAATTTTGTTACTAAAGGTTGAAAAGAGACAATGTGCCCCTGAACACCCTGCAAGTAGCTGAAAGCTGCAGTAGCCTTGTCCATGCTGATCTTTGAATTAGCTGTTTCAGAAGACCCTCATTAAAAGCTGCCTAAATTGTAGCAGAAAACATCTTTTGCCATGATTCTCCAAGGCTGATATTCTTCATTTTACTTTATATCCATTTTCTTATTTTTCTGCTACATATTGTTTTGTCTGTGTGCACTTTTAAAGTGGTGGAAGAATCAAGTCTTGAGATAAAAAGGTAAAATTTGGATTCTTCAATAAAACCCATATTCAGGTTAATTGGAACGGGTGAGGAGTGAAAACTAGGTGAGATGAGAGCTCAGTATGATGAGATTAATGCTTAGGTTGCATACTATGGATATTTAATTTAGGTTTTGAGATGACTATGGTTTATAAATTCAGGAAAACAAAAAATGAGTCATAATAGACATTATCCAATGCATGAAAATGCTGGCTCCCTTTATATTAACTAGTTAAATATGTTTGAGACACCTAAATTAGATACCTTTAGATATCTAATGTCTTTTCAAGAGGATCAGTACAGATGGCTTTCTTACAATCCGTACTGTGGGTCCTCAGGAAGGCACATCAGTAGTTCATGATGTGGTTAGCCTTTTTTTGCTGTTATTTTAGGTAGTAGAGGTCTCATTACAAGGAGATCATAATCCATAGATTTCTGAAACTCTTTGTTAAATGTGCAAAGTTTAGGTGACTAAACATAGTCATACAGGTGACATAACAACTGTGCTTTTTGTGGTTTTATTTTGTTTTTACTAGCAGGCAAATCTGCTCCTCAAGATATGCTGCTTTCTTCTCTAAGGGCTTTTTCAGATTACAAAGAAGCGACAATACTCTTAATTTAATGGTAAAAAACTTGGTGAAACAGATCGTACCCATTTTCTTTCTCATGCTTTAAAGCTCAGCAAGTCTGAGGGGAATTTTTCACTGCTCTTTCAATGAAACACATAAAACACTGAAGAAGGTTATTAAAACTCATGCACTGTTGGAACAGGAGGAAGCCATCTAGTCAAATCCCACGAGCCAGCCCATGCAATGCCTGCTGTGTGGTTGATCATCTGCAGTAACTATAAATAAACAGTGAGATGTTGATAAGACCTGACAGTATTTGGGGGAGGGGTAAATGAAACTGATCCTAACCTACTAGCAACAAAATATTAAACAGAGTCAAAGAGTTGAGTCCAGCTGACTTGGCCTCATGCCATATGAGATGTTTTAGGACTTTCTGCCTGACCTTCAGTGTTCAAAATGGCACAAGTATTCAGTAGGTCCTGTGGAGAATTTTGCCATAAAAATGTTTCAAGACACCTCAAAAAAGCAGCTGATCCCTATATTTAGGCAACAGAATGGTGCTATTAACTCATGAGAGTTTCCACCTCTAGATGCCTACATTAAATAGCTTTATTTAGGTATCTTGGTGCCACCTTGGGAGCTTAATTCAGATGCATAAACAGAGATGCATGTTACTTCAAGCATTTTCAGATAGTACCAAGGCCTATATTTTTGCAACTGAATGAAGTCATCCATTTCTGTTGATTATGATGGCAATCTGGAAACCTACCTTCTATGCTGTAGACACTGAATGCTGATTTAGGTGTCCTCATCTCAAAAAGAGTAAGACTCCCAGTAGCAAAGACATATTATCAGGTAGAGAGGGTGGTATGTTGGAGGTATCGCCAAAGCACACCCTTCTGAGCTCTGGGATGTCGCTCCCCCTTAGTCGTTGACAGGGTATCCTTTAACAGCTTCTCCCCTCAGCTGCACAGTCTCATTCCCACGTGATAACCTCTGCTATGCCAGCACAACCAGTTGTGGGGCTCTGAAGTAAATGAGAAAGGGAACTGATCCATTTCTGGTGGGTCATTTTTCACTTGGTCCAGGTCCCTGGCTCTCTTCACCATGCAGCTGTACAAACAGTGGTGCCAGCACAGAGAAGGGGAGGAGGGAGTGAAAGAATAGTGGACAGCGGGAACCAAGTCTAAGCAGGCTTAAGAAGCCCTGCCGCAGCATATGTAAGCACAGCCTCAGCAACTCTCTGATCATGCCTCTGTTCTAAATGATTTCCTTTTGAAACTTTCCTTTTGCCTGTTTACCTACTGAGGCAGATCAGTCACTTGGCACCTGTGTTTGCTTCCTGCATTTCTGCTTCTGTTTTTTCTCATGGTCAGTGACTGAGCAGTACCATTACTCTGGCAGCAATAAAAAATTGCCATTGGAATTCCTCCAAAAAAAGAGCCAGTTAATGCTCTCTATTTGGCATATGTTGGGGGTTTACTGTTGTTATTCTTCGCCATCATTTTTTTCTTTTATACAGTTGGTGTTTAAGGTAGCTGTTGTATGGGGAATGCACATGGTAAGGTGTCAGCACAGGGATGAAATCAGCTTCTGTCTTCCATGTAAACAGGCTCATTGTGTCATCAGTTCATTTTCATTACTTCCTTTGGCTTCTAAAAGGGACTAATTGTCCATACCAACATAATGAGTCTGTAAGAAGATGCAAATTAATTTATGACTTATTGCAGTGGATCATTTGGAAAGATATACAGGACTTTTAGAGCAGGAGTTGATGAGTTTTAAACATGCTTGAAAGTAAGCATCCACTTCATTCCTTTGTAAACAAGATATTACTAAAAAGCACTAATGCCCATTGTTTATTCAGCACTAGTGCATCAAAATTTTCTTTCAGATCTTGCCTATACAAAATGTGATACCAAAACTTGCCTCAAACTCTAACAAACTACAGTAGATTAGGAACCAGATTTCCTGCAGAAATGTTGTCTACTTATTAAATGCTCTACAGCCTCTTTAACCAGAAAAAGGATAAAATATGTCTTTAAGGGTATTTTTAAAGATTGCAAAGTTCTTCTACATGTATGTTTACTATTCCAGAAATACTTTGGAGCTGTGAATGTACATATCTTAAAAATACCCAGTGTGCAAGCTAATAGTCTGCTTATGTTTACATAACAATTTTTTCTACTTTATGTACAGCAATCTTCAGATTAGACCTCGTATGAAACAAAGAAGGTAAAAATTGATTAGAAAAGTCTGCCAGAGGAGAAGATAAGTAATGATTTGAAAAAAAAATATATATGTGATACAGATACAAAATACTCAAACTCAGACTCCAAACCCTAGGATACTTATTACAACAGAGAGCCAACATAATACTTTAAAGATGCATCTGCACTGGTTTTAGCATAGAGACATAAAGGATTATTTTCTTTTTAAAAGTACTATATCATATTTGTAATTCTATACAACCTCACAGTATTAAGTAAATTTTTTAAAACTTAAAACATGCCATTTTCATTAATGGTCCATTTTAAAACCACCAAACATTTTGATGTCAATTACTAAAACAAGGTTTAACGCTGTCAAAAAGCATTACTGCTAAAAACAGTCATCTTCTTGGTGTTTTCATCTGTAAAGCATTACGGTTTATAAAACAATTTTAACTTGGAATACGTAAGTCTCTGTATGAAGGTTTCCATATGTTAAAAAATTTATTTGTGTGTTGGATTTTAAATTGCTTTGAAAAACAGACAGTTGAGGTTTATAGAAAGGAATCTTTCTTTTAGGAAATAAATGTCTCAAAAGTACAGGGCACTAGCAGTAAAAACATTCTTACCACAAATCAGAAACACATTGAGAAGTGTTTGTCAAGTACACCTTCTGAAACCAGAATTTGTTTCTATTTGCTGGAAAATTGAAAAATCTGTTGTATCTTGGCATGCTTGTTTGGCACTGTCCCAGGCTGCTCATGCAGTAGTGGCATTATTGTGCAATAAGGCTTTCAGGACTTGTAAAGCTTTCAAGTTTCTCTTCCATTTAATTTCTAAAATACAATGTATCTGCCAATGGTTTGCACAGAACCAGGCAACACTGTTGTTTTATGAAGTGAAAAGCAAGAGTGTGTATTCCGCGATGTTTTATTTTTAATAAATTTGAGGTATTTTTAAGAAATGAAGACAATTAATCAGCGTCTCAGCTTCTGCATGGCACCAAGCCAGAAGCCACCAAGCGGACAGCTGAAGTTTAGAGATTGTTTTTGCAAGGCTAATTTAAGGTGAACTTAGATGGATTCAAGATTTATAAGCACTACAAAGTCTTGACTGGAGCAAAGTTCAACTAAGTAATCCACAGCTCACTCTGCAGACAAAGTGCTGCAGCCCAAACTTCCTTGTAATTTAGTCTACAGTCAATGAGAATTTTCGAAACAGTCAGAAGGAGTGAGTTTCACTGTTTCACTTCAAAGGTCTCCTAATAACTGAGAGGATTATACTTTTTTAACCAGTTAAGAAGGTTAGATGATTTTGAGTGAGTAGCTTTACATCCATCAATAATTCTAAGTTGAAAGTTTAAAGATACCATATGCATGTACATCCTTTAACTCTTGACAGGTTGTAGCACAACAATGCACCTATTTTGTAATCACACTTAAACTGGTAAATAAGTGACAGCTGTTTTTAAATTGCTTTACTGAAGGGAAGTTATTGTTAAGAAGATTAATTAAAATACTTTATTGAAACATTCAGTAAAATTAGGATCCTTTAAACTGCTTCTAAGAGACTTCCTTCTTTCCCCGCTAAATAAATGTATAATGCCTATTTAAAATCATTCTAATATGAGCTGTGCAGACTTTGATGTTAGTACCTTTTACCTCTAGCATGCTAATGCTGTATGTATATTTTATCAAATTAGAAAGAAGTTTCAAATGCTCAGTCCCAGTGACAAAGGTACTGCTGAAGTAAAAAATCTGAGGATTGTCAAACTAAAATGAAAAATGTACATGCAGGAAATGGCTATAAATTTCTTCTTTTTACAGGGGAAGACAGGAAATTATACATCATAATAGTAAAAGAACTATCCTTTATCATATCAAGTGGTTCTTCTTAAGTTCTTTTTGTTCACATTTGCCATTATTAGTGCAGTCAGAGAGCCCGGTTAATAAAGAATTACTTCTGCATTATATGATTGTGCCTCAAATCTTCTGCAAAGAAGTCAGGGTAGCACATGTGCTGTGAATTCCTAAAGAATGGCTGACAATTTATTGTGAGTTTTACATTGCCTATATTAACATTAGCCTACTGAACTACTCCTAAAACTTTGTTCCCTGAAAAGGAATGAAGAAGTGAAGAAAAGACCACATAGAACTTCATACATGGAATGAAAAATCCCATTAATATTATTATTAAAAATAAAAACAACCATCATCATATTAATGCAATGCCTAGGAGTCATAATACATTTTGCCTAAATAAAATATAAGAGAAAATTGGGAAAGGTAATTACAATTTTGATTGATAGAAAGACCACCCATATCTTCTATCTGCCCAGCAAGATATAATACAAATGCACTTAATTTAAAGCGGTGGGAAATGAGTCAAATCTGCTATGGCGACTTTGAGAAATTACTGAACACAGGAAAAAATTTGTCTTGGAATGTCTTAGACACAACTGCATCCTGCTTTTGTCAGTATCAGAAACTTTCTTAATAATCTCATATGCAAGAAATAGTGAAAAATATTTCTGAAAAATGGGAACTATGCTTTTAAAAATCAGAATATTATTAAAAATATCTGATGGAATATGGAATATATCACCAGCTTTCCTTAGCCATCAAAAAAGAATGGAAAGATGTAGATTTTTTTGTTTGCTTTGTACATACAAGCTGTCAGGGCACTGGCTGTCTTATTGACATGTGTTAGTGAAAAGCTAATGGATATTTAACTGAGAACTATGACCATATAATAATTCAAATAAAACTTTAAATGATAATTTCATTAGAAACACAGCTTTTCTTTCTTTTAAGCACTCAGAGCTACCCTTTAGCTGCTACAAAAATTGCATACTGGGAAGGTGAAAGAAAGTTTTCATGTTCCCGCTTAGAAAAAGTAGTTTTGTACTGTGCTATGGCTCCAAAAATGTGATTAGAGATACATATCTGAAACAGCTTCGACAGTAATTGCATAAAAGATGTTTCCAAGTATTTATATTAAATATCTTCTTGCAATTAGACTTGCGAAGTCATGCTCTGTTTTATTTATTCCCTCACTCTATGAACCTTGCATTTTTTACTTTAGTGTGTTCTTATTTCTCGATGCTTAAGGTGCCTTTGTGGATTTTTGCCCTTAGTCTTTCATTGCTCCCAAGTTTTCTGTAGTTTACTGAAATAAATACACTGAAGATTGTGAGACACAATGATTTGCACCTAAGTAGTATGGGGAAACAGTAGCACTGGATGATTTCCATTGAACTAATAGAGGATACAGTTCAGTAGATTATGGAGATTTTTGCCTGGTCTGACACTTTGCTGGACTGACACTTTTTCATTTTGAAATGTACCTGTTTGCATTGAAGCATAGAGTATGCACCTTGGGGCCTGCTTTTTGAGAGCTATGTTTTACCCTGGAGAAGTTGCTCACATTTTACCTTTTTTGATAATTAGATGTGTCTCTTTCTAGAACCTCTAAAGGGAATTTGAGGTTTCATTTTCCGTAATAATGTGCACAAAAATAAACTGAGTTGATAGCTGGGAAAATGGGGTGTATGGGGAAAACAACAAAAAAGACAAATAAAACTGGCTGGATGGACAAATCTGGAAGTGGTGACTTAATATACATAGCTTAATGCGTCATAAGTGCCACTGGCTATATTTGATTAATTTCATCATTAATTTATGCATGGTTATTTATGTATTTTTCAATTTAACCAGGACAAAGATAGCACTTCATGGATTGAGAATTCAGCTACAACGGCTGGGTCAGTTATTGGTTCATGCTGAAGGATCTCTTCTGTGCAGGATGCACAATGGGATGTGGCTCCTCAAGGGTGCACTTTAATCACTCCAAGAGAGGGGAGTTTTAGGCTGGGTGAATGGAAGTCGCTGTGAGCAGCACTAATACATTTTGCCTATCAGAGGAGCGGATAATGTGATTTTTCATCTGAGGTTTCTTAGGCATTCCAAAGTGTTGCTTTTTTATCAGTAGGTGGTTGAGCCTGCTTGGTATTGTGGCTGCTTCATTAACAAATGCCTGACTACATCACACAAGTGGTGTGGGTTTTGTATTATTAACGCAGTCCTGCATGGTGCTAAGCAAGACAGCCAGTGGGAATTGGTAATGCTGGGCACTTCACGAGACGTGCTCAGCACCTTCCAGCACCGAGCCCTAAATAATGGTCTGGAATTAAAGCAGCATATTAAATTTCACAGTTGTCTTCATAATCAGGTAGGGGCAAAGGTCATGATATATCCACCAATGCCTTGGCAGTAGCAAAGCTTCATCTATATGTATGAAAAGCAACAAAATGTAGTTTAAGAAATGTATTTTAAAAAATTAATCTAAGGACTGTAAAAGCACTCAAAAGTCTTTTAATATGCATTCTTTTGCAAAGCTGGTTCTATAAA
Organism: Coracopsis vasa; assembly: GCA_026283785.1. Classification (NCBI taxonomy): domain Eukaryota; kingdom Metazoa; phylum Chordata; class Aves; order Psittaciformes; family Psittacidae; genus Coracopsis; species Coracopsis vasa. The sequence goes on along the minus strand of JANHGB010015804.1, from coordinate 50,348 downwards.
ACATAGATAAGAATAGAATATATATAATAATTTATCTATTGAATGTTAATCTCAAACGAGAAAGTTTTTAATATTTTTAAAGCAAATGAAACAAAAAATTTTAATCTATGGGAGATGAATGTCAATCCTTTCACAAGGAATTGAGATTATATTGTGGTATATAATCAGTGATATCTTGAATGCTCTAAATAATGCTCTTTCCGTTAAAAATACTTTTCTATTTAGAACGAACAGGTGGGCAAATAATCAATTACAGGCATATGGTATGCATGCTTCTCTGTTATTAATGTTATGTTTATAATTTACTGACAAAACAGTAGTAGGATTTTTTCTGGTAATTAGGATATTTTCAGGTAATTTCTGTGATGACAATTATGAAGTCCTTTTGTAGGTAAAACTCTCACTGAAACCAATAAATGTGTTTTTAGGAAAAATATTGCCAGGATTTTAAATATAACTATATAACTTTATATCACCTAAAATCATAGCAATAAAAATAATTTCTGGTCTTCTGGAAGATGAGTAGTGGTCTAGTTATATAAACTCAGTTTGAAGCAAGTACCCCTTACGTAAGATCCAGTTGCTGACCAGGATCAGAAATAGACAGAGTCATGGGGGAATTCGTCCCAATGTATGTAATGATCAGCCAAATATGTACTCATTCAAAGTTGCTGACTACACTGCTGAAATGCAGTATAGTATTTTAGGCTCTTAAGTGCTATTCCAAATTTAATACCAGACATGGAGTCTCCTGCTCTGGAGACATTGAAAAACCTGCCTGGGTGCATTCCTGTGTAACCTGCTCTAGGTGACCCTGCCTTGGCAGAGGGTTTGGACTAAATGATCTCCAGAGGTCCCTTCCAAACCTAATGATTCTGCGATGGATTGTGGCCAATAGTAAGAGGTTCAACAAGGCTCAGTGCTGGGTCACGTAATTGGGTCATAACAACCCCATGCAACGCTACAGGCTTCGGGCAGAGTGGCTGGAAAGCGGCTCAGGAGAAAAGGACCTGGGGCTGCTGGTTGACTGAGCTGAACATGAGCAGCTTGTGCCCAGGCAGCCAAGAAGACCAGTGGCATCCTGGCCTGTATCAGAAGCAGCATAGCCAGCAGGGACATGGAAGTACTCAGCGCTGGTGAAGCTGCACCTTGAATACTGTGTTCAGTTCTGGGCCCCTTACTACAAGAAAGACATTGAGGTACTGGAGCCAGTCCAGAGAAGGGCAACAGAGTTGGTGAAGGATCTGGAGCACAAGTCCTATAAGGAGCAGTTGAGGGAACTGGGATTGTTTATTCTGGAGAAGAGGAGGCTCAGGCGGGACCTTATCACTCTCTACAACTACTTGAAAGAAAGTTGTAGTGCAGTGGGGGTTGGTCTCTTCTCCCAGGTAACAAACAATAGGACAAGAGGTAAAAGCCTCAAGTTGCACCAGGGGAGGTTTAGATATAGGAAAATTTTTAGATTAGGAAAATTTCTTCACAGAGAAGGTGCTCAGGCATTGGAGCAGGCTGCCCAGGGAAGTGATGGAATCACCATCCCTGGAAGTGTTCAGAAACTGTGTAGATGAGGCCCTCAGTGATGTGGTTTAGTGGTGGTTTTGGCAGTCCTGGGGTAATGGCTGGACTTGATCTTAAAAATCTTTTCCAACCTAGCTGATTCTATGATTCTATGATGCTATGATTCTGTGATTCATTGAAATGAATGGGGAATGAGAAAAAGTATTGTTACCCTTTTTGAAAAACATATTACAATTCTTTTTATAATGTTACATGGTGAACCATAAAATAAAAAAAAAAAAAAAAGAAATCCCAAAAAAACCCTTTAACAAGGGGCTATAATCTTTTTCCTCCCAAAATAAAATTGTTGGGTGTCATACAATATACATGAAAACCTTTTTAAATGCTGTTAATGTCTTTCTCTCTAGCTTTTATCTTTTTCACCTGTCTCAAGCACTGTGGTTGTCTTGCATCAGGTGAGACTGAGCTCACCTAGGGGGTTCACTGATGCCTGGGACAGCTGAGTATTTCATACTCATCCATCTCTACAAACAATCCACAAAAATTTAAAACAGAAAGAAAATCTGCTGCTGCCATTCAGCAAGAAGTCTATTATGAATCCCTAGGTGGCATGGAAAGCATTTAGACTCATTTCATTCACATGTCAGGTAAAGACTTTCATTTAGAAGTGAGATGAATGCTGAATAATGGATCTTTTGAATAATGTAATTAAGAATTCATTAAAGCAGTCCTTAAAATAAAATCTCCAAAATGCAACGCATGTATATCTTCCTCCTGTAATGTACTAGAGAATCAAATGAATGAATGTAACATAATATAATACTGATGTTTACAAAATTTTCACATTTAAATTAGATGAACTCTCGATGTAATACAATATATAATTTTTGATGGCTTCTGAATGGGAACAATTAGGATTCTTGAAAGAGATTTGTGTCCTTGTTAGGAGGAAAAATTAATGTATACAGACTAGTGATAATCTCTCTAAATCTGGCTTTTGCAATATGTGTTTACTTGAAAATCTTGACTCCACTGAAATGGAAATTCTCACACTGATATTTTTGTTTCCTTCAGCATGGACTTCTGCCCCAGCTTTCTAATTTCCAGCAAAGCAGCTCTCTTCTGTGAAATGTCCTCCAAGACTTTCTCTATTTTCCTCTTATCCCACCCAGTCATTGATGAGATTTTGTCTTGATTGCACAGCAAACAGGAAAGTTCAGAATGTGCTTACAAGCTGCTATTCAAACAGGCACTGAGTTGTACACCCAGCATCCATCTAGGGACAGCCTATCAAAGTCACATGAATGCTCTGGGAGTGTATTTCCCATTCTTGTCAGCGAGAAATCTAGGATGAGAAGTGAAGAGGGCAGGACAAAGTCAGACTCCTCCTTGTGTCTTCCTCCATCCAGTCCATGAACAAGACAATATCCAGTGTCTGGATTTTGAAGCAAACCCTTGGCTTTTTTCCATGCTTAGCTTGAATTTGAAGGTGAACTTGGACTATTAGAGGGTAAAGACTTGATACAATTTGTGCACATCTCTATGTGCAGAGGGACAGGACTGGTTTCATGGGCCTTGACCTCTGGCATTTAAGAATAAGTGGGTCAAGGAAATGATACATTTTTAAGGATTTAATGATGACAGAAGCCCTTGATTATGCATAAGTGACTAAAATCAGGCTGGAAGTTAAATGTCTGAGTAAGAATCAAAGCACACAAGACATTTATGTCAGTGTTGAACAGCTTAGACTACATGCCTAACTTTTATACAGCCAGGGTTACTTCAGATGAATTTCATTTAAGTTTGTCTTCAAACAAGAGAAAAAAGGGTGATGAGTGGATTGAAGAAGCTGTTATGTTGACAGAAACAGTAGAATCCCAAGATAAAATGTGGAAGGATAACTGCCTTTACTACATTTAGAATTATCTAATGCAAATGTCCTTCTGGTACTCAAATGACATTTTGGGTTGGGTATTTTTTTTGAAGAAAATATAGCTTACAGAAAGCAGGCTCAGGTAGAGCCAGGAAGACTTAATTCACCTGCTCTTTGTTAGACATACTCAGCAAAACATTAGAAGTTCTCAATAACTCAGAGAATAGTGATCTGCATTCTCAAGAGTGAAGTGTCATGCCCCAACAAATGTTTTCACCTATTCTCAGACCCAGTTTTGAAGATCTGTCACTACCACAAAAAGAGTATAATTACAACTCTACAGGCCTCCCATGATGGAGATGATGACAATCATTTATCTTATTCCTTTTGCTCTTTACAGAAACATATGTAGAGATGTGGGAGGCAAATCCATCCTGCCATCAGTACTTCATAGTAATACTAATGAAAAACCTGTTACTTCAACAACCTCTAACTATTTTGTCCATCAAGTTTCTCAGACTTGAGAAGTCCCTGTATAGAGATGAAACATGGTCTCAATACACAGGTCACCCAGGTAGCACATATGGTGAAAAGAAAAGAACAGACTTTATTTCAACAGCCCACAGCCACGTGCTCATTTTTAAAGAACCAAACTTGGCAAACAGAAATTTTATCACACTTGTTGCTGGAAAAAAACTGAGAAGTTTCAAGTACACAAAGCTTTTTCTGGGCCTTCAGAATAAAAATACCCCAAAATAAACACAGCATCAGCTGACATTATTACAAGGCTGCTTTACCGTATGTGGCTTCCTGAATGTTTTCCAAAACTTATTTGGTTGTTTACTAGGAAAATGGTTGTCATTCTTACAGGATGCAGATCAGTGGAAGTTCTCAGTCCATGTGCTGGTGTATGAAGCCTCCTGAACCTTACTTTCATCCATACCTTAAAGTTTCTGTCATGTATCTATTGACTATGTATGGCTTTGACCCCCAAGTTTAACATAACCTATTTTATCCACATTGCAAGAGACCAGGAGTGCTCAGGGAAATAACAATTACATCCCAGCAGATATGTGGAAATTTCCAGCAGTCACTTTTGAAATAACTCAGTATCTTGCAATTACCAAAACATATGCAAGTTTTCTGCCTGCACAGCCAATCACTGAACATCTCTTTGTCCCTGCTGCTCTCCTAGAGGAGCATACAAGCACATGCAATGCTAAATTCACCACATTTTGTAAAGCATCTCGTGAAGTTATTCTAAGAGAAGATACTACAGAAGTGAAAGTGATCTCTTGGCAATGTCACTTTTGGTGGGTAGAACAATTGTGCACTGAGAAATCTGAGGGGAAGAACAGAGGTGTCAGAAAGATGCCAACACAGCCACTTCCAAATTGCAATTCTAAGTAAGACAAAGCAGATCATTTCTTTAAATCATTCTTTTCATGGAGAAGTCTCTGTCATTGCTTTGTAAGAACCTTAAGATTATTACATTGCTGTGTGGGAACCTATGGAGCCTTCAGCTCAGACCACATGGGCCTAATGGATGTTTCTGCCCTGAAGGGGAGAGTCCATCATTTCATTAGGAACTCACAAAAAAGTCCATGTTCGATGGCAGCCCCCCAACATCACTTGTAGTTAATCAATTGCCATATGTGCCAATCAGACTAGGTAGAGCTACAGGCAACTCTTTTTATTTATGGCTAAGAGACTGGGAATAGTCTATGCAGCTGGGAAGCCAGGCAAACCCAAGGATTTTCCACAAGCTGGCAGTCAAGGATGCAATTTATTGAGGGAGAAACCCCAGAGCGAGAAATTAAAAAAAAATAAGATAAGGCAGTGATATGTTTTACATTACAGAATTTCTCTTGGTATGGGTATCAGCTTCTGAATATTTCAGCAACATTGCATCTCATCTCTCATCTACATATCCATTGAGAAGTGTTCAGCAGAAATTGCCCTTTGTTCTGCAGCACAGAATTAAACTGACTTGCAACTCACTGCCATACTTGGGCCCTGAAAACTGAATACACTTTGTGATGATTTTAGAATGATCTAACCTTAACTCAAACTAAACTGTAGGATTATCATATGAAACTTTTTCAAATGTCCAGATTAATCGCACATGACAATCAATCTTTTATTCTATCCAATAGGTACAATCTGTTTTATGCATTTTTGAGGGTAAGGGAGTCATTTAGGAATTGAATTCTATGATTTGTGACACTGTTTTGAATTACACATCATCTTATCCTAAGAAATCATGGAAAATAAGATGTAGTGCTATCTCCTCCATACTTTTGCCTTCCTTTCATGCATGTATGTACATCTATGTGTATATTTATGTTTACATATACATGCCTATATAAAGGAATATATTCTTGCCTGTTTACTCATCTAGGAAATAAGAAGTATAAAACATATTTGTTATTGTCTTCATGTTGTGATACAGAATAATTTAGAGTGAAGTGCTAATACCCAGAATGAGGCACTTCCAAATGTCCGTATCAGCACACTGCCAATTGCAAAAATTTAAGGTAAATGCTGCTTGTACTTAAAATTGCTCTTGCTTTAGAAATATGGACAGTTCCATAGATACCAATTTCTCCATACACTGAGGACTGAAACTTTTACTTTTAGTTTATACTCTATAATGCAGTTATTATTAAGCAAATTATAAAAAAAATGTTTCCCTAGAGTTTTAAAGACCATTTTAATTCCCCAGTATCCCAGATTCTTTTTCCACAACTCTAACCTGTGTTAAGAGACCAGAGACTACCTTGCCTGGCCAAGTCACGGCTTGAACACTTCTGAAAAGAGGCTGGGCAATGAAGATATTCATGTATTATATATTATGGAATTCTATAATATATAATTCTATAGATATAATTCTTTACATTCCATGCTCTAAAGAATAATCTTCATGTAGTTTGACTGGCTGATTTCCATTATTTTCTTTATTTAAATATATGCTATGAGTTAACAAGGTAAAGAAACCTCTACCCATATTTAAATTGTTTGTCCTGTGCAATAAAAAAGACTACTTCAGTCTTTTTACAGTTTAGAAATCACTGATAATTTTGAATCGTCAAGTGCTAAGGTCTATATAATCTACATAAATAGTGGTATATTGAAAGATTCAGACCAACACATCACATAAGAATTAACTGCTCTTGAACCATGTGAATAGTTCCATCATGGAAACAAACTATTCTGATGTTATTGTCTCTGCAAACGCTAAAGATTCATTGTGACAAAGACTGAATCACAATAACGAGGGTGGAACTTTTGCTGGACAATTAACACCTCGCTAAAAACATCTCTGCTACATTTAAGGCCATTTTGCTCTCATTCAGATGGTACACTTTTAGTATAGGAAGTGTGGTCTACTGTAACAAGGTCCTTAAAGAACAAATGAAGAAATATTTAAATATTTGGTGTAGATAATATGATAAGTATTGGCAAGGAGACAAAATTGTTATCCCTAGACAAGGGTCTAAAACCCTTAATAATCTTACAAACCACTGTTTTCTCCTGCTTTTTTTCCCATAACCTCATTTTCTACCCTTCTTCATTTCTCAGTTGTTGAAAGAAAAATACAAAAGAAATGTTCATATAGATAACCAGTAGGATGCCAGAAAGGGCCTTTTTCAGTCAGAAATGGTGTGGTGCCCTCTGGATAATCAATTGTCCCAGAACACTTGAGGATTTTTCATGCACTGAGATGCAAACTGAGCAATTTCTTCATTTTTTCCCCTACATAGTTTGTTAATACTGGAAAGGCAATTGGACAGTGGGGCCTCCTCATTCTTGGCACTATTTCAAAAGCAACTTGAAATGCCCTGACAGCAGTTCTCCTCACAAAGTAATGTTAAGGTTGTGACACGGACCAACAAAAGGCTGACACACTGTCGTTAGCTTACCCTGTTGTGCTTAGGTAACGGTGAAGCCTCAGATCTGTGTGTGATGTTAGCATTATATGTTCTTCAATAACAAGGCACCAGAGGATGAACTGAATGCAGAATATCATCTTTAACTTTGAATTTCTAAGTTTAGGTCAGCTTCTTTTTTTAATATTAAAGACGGACTCTGTATTAATTATACAAAGCCATTGATTATAAACATATTTTTTCCTCAGAGGTGGTTAGTATTTAAGTGTAACGTATTCAAAATTAGTTTGTTCCACAAAAAAGTGGCAATAAAGTCACTGAAGTGTTCTTTCACAGAGTTATTCTGATGTATTAAAAATCCTGGCCGTAAGCTGGCATCCACAGTCAAATTTCACACCTGTCCAGCAGTGTTCAAAACTAAGATTTTGTTCTAAATATGTTTCTGGTTTTAACTAACCAAAAACCCACTATAAATTGTTTCCCTTATAAATTTCATGGGACAGTTAATCCAGATCTGGAATTTTGGGGCTGAGTTTCACCACAGACATGGTAAAATAATAAAAATAATTAGAGGAATACAACACAAGTAATACCCTCATATTTTTATAAAATTGGCTAATATCAATCACTGTGTAAACCACTCCTGCAGTTTCCAGTGTCTGTAAAAAGAGAACTCACATGTTTCTTTGTAAAGCCAAAGAAAAATTGGCTTCTCAAAGGTAACAAATTCAGTATTTTTACACTCTCCAGTTACTTTAAATCAAAGTATTAACTGTGCTTCTCTTCTTTCATTCACTGCGTTAGTGTGTTAAGGTTTTATTTTCCCAAAAATTCTTTAACTCTATTATTTTTTATGTAATTATATAAACATGCTCAAGAAATGCAATTTTGCAAGCTTTTAGCTGACCTGGTTGCTTTGAGACTAGGATGACTTAAAGACTTTAATTTTCTGGATCGGATAATGATAGCTAAACATAGCACACCAGCATGTTGTTTTTCAAAAAGGGGAAGGATGCCATTCATTTCACTGCCAGATCTTAGGCGATTTAATAGTCATTTGAGGTCCTGTGTCTGGGAAGAAAAAGCTCAGATCTTTCAGAATCACTTTCTTGGAACCTTTCTTTCTTCACTTCTTAACATTACTTTATGTGAATGAGGTATAAGCTTTAATTCCTGGAGTAGGTACTCATTCGGAAAATTTGTGGGCAGAACAAGTAAAATTTGCTTTGTGAACTCCCTATGGGAACCAATGACAAGCTCTGTCTTCTCCACAAGAGGAAATAGCTGGTGTGGTATTATCCAGTTCCTGAGACAACATTTTTCACCCCTTCTTTTCATCTCCTTACCCCTTTCTTCAGAAGTCTTGCCCAATCTATAGCAAGCATTTTTCATCTTTGACTCTTGATCCTAAAGTAATTGAGAATAAATGCTGTTAAAAAGAATATCACAGAGTATCCTGTAAGATTCAGTCCATTAAGACAGGATCATGCTTGGGGATATGAGGGAAATTTCCTATTGTCAGTGGCAGATATTAGGTTGGAATTTGACAAGTATTGACATCTGCATCTGTGCAAGTTCTGTTTGGCTTCCTTTATAGTCTGTAGAGAGAAACTTGCACTTATGGTGTGCAATTAATGTCATCCTTGTGTAGAGGTCTCAAGTAAGTAAGTGAAGTGAATTCTTCCCTTCCAACACCCCCTGTCATGAGTCAGATTAATTCAGATACCACCTGACTTAGGTAGATAGAGAATTTCTAACAAGGTGTATTGTTTGCCCTAAAATCACAAGCATTAAGTAGGAACTTCTGAAGTTATCAGAGAAGCAAACTTTGAAAGAATTATTATTGTTCATTTAAATAACCTTGAAGTTCCATAAATTGCACCCTTTAACAGTACCAGAATGCAAAAATAGTTCCTTATATAACTTGGCCCTCTCAGATAACTGAGACAATATCTGACATGGATACGATCAGAAGCACACGGGTTCTTAACATATATGGAGCATAGCACAAAGGTTTTGGCAACAGGACTTGTTGGGAAAACAAAAAAGAATTTTGGCCTCTATCATATTCACTGTTTCTTATAATCATCTCTGCTAAAGTGAAGAATGTTGCTTGTTTGTTTTAGAAATAACCCCTGGTTCATGCATAAGAAAATACATTAAGTATTCTTAAAATTATGCCTTTTCTTTTCTGTGTAGCAGAGTCAGGGGTCAAATTCTCAGCTGCTGTAATCCCCATTGGAGTTATTCTCATTCATTATTGAAATGATCTAGATCATGGGCTCACATAAGCTGGCGTAGCCATATTGATGTCAGTGGAAATGCGTCGATTTTTAGTAGATGAAAACCTGGTCCTTGAAATGCAGTAATTTTGACTAAGCTGGGTGCTCCAGGCCAAATTATTTTCAGTATTTAGCAATGTCTGGCATTTTCTTTACGAGTCTATCTATCTTATCACCATTCAGCATGCCTAGAAAGAAAAATCCCTGCAGTAGTGTTATAACAGTGAGTGGCAAAACAACAGCCTCAGCGTCTGCTTTCACTCTTTGCCCAAAACAACGTATATAGTAGTCTGTTTGAGGATGATGTTTTGCCTTACAAAACATCTCCTCTGTTGTTTAGTAACAGCAGCAGAGTCCCTGGTACAATTTTTATTAATCTTTTTTAACATTAAGAGGCACTACAGTGTGCAGATCATCTCAGTGGAATAATGCACTGGTGCAGAGGAGCACTAAATCAAATGATAAATTGAGTGTAACATCGATTATGTTAGCTATGCATAGAAATATATACATTTGATGGTCATTATGACACATGAATGTTCAAGATGAAAAGTGAAAAATACATTTCAAGTTCTATATATGTGAAAAACTGACAATGATCTGTAATTTGCGTCTAACATTAAATTCTATAAATCTGCTGATGTTTTCAGCATTGAAAGCCTGATTCTAAATGGAAAGGTCATTATCATTATTAAGTTTTATAAGAAAATCAGTACGTGTACTAGTATCTATTTAATAACTGAGACATCATGAATGTCAGACTTAACACACTTTGCTGGGTGCTAATAACTCTTTAAGTGTACCCTTGATTCGAGTCGAAGGCAGTATTGGAATTTTTATATTACCTGAACTGCCTGGTAGCATTTAAAAGTACTTCCATAATAGCCAGGTAAAAATATAGTGACTTCACACAACTTTACCTAATTTTGCTCCAGTTTCAAAGGTTAAGCTAAACTTCTTGCAACCCACCCCCCCCAGCTTGTCTGAGAACTGGATGTGCAGGCAGCTGAGTCACAACGGACCTGTCCTACTTAACCATTCCCTCATTTTTATTGGAGCATATTGTGCTTCCTGAGAAAAGTAGGTGTCAGTAATGACAACAAAATGAAGCCTTTTGTACCCAAAATAATTGCCTGGCAAAACGATATTTGCATCAGTGTCAAAATTGCTTTTTGAAATGTCTTGGTGGAATGGTGCTACCTAAATATAAAATATGTATTCATTCAGCATTTTTAAAACTTTTGTAATTCTTGCATTATATTATCTCTAATTCAAGTACAGTGGTAAGTTGATACAGCTTGTTTCTTTTCCTATTATATATTTAAATTAAAATTTGAGATGTAGTTTCTATTAATGAGTTTTGTAGGGGTCTTTCAGTATTATATCCCTAGGCGAGTTTCTTACTAGATATGAAGCCCTCATAAGAGGTGCTTGTGCACTTGATTAATTCATAAATGGTGTTGAGGGCTGCATATTTACACAATTCTTGTTAAATCATGGAAGTCTGCTATTTCTCTGTACAGTGTATTGCCAGTTGTGATGCCCATATGATGCACCTAATCACACAATTCTACAAGTCTCATATTTTCCAGGTATTCTCATCTACACAGTATTCACCTCCTATGGTAAAGGTCAAGGTCCCTTCGCAAAATTTATATCAGCTCTGCAGCAAAACAGGCAGACAAAGAATATTCAGTTTGCTGGCAAAATTAAAATCAACAAAAACAAACGAGTAGCAAAAAACACAAGGAAGTTTTGTATCACTGAAGAGAGCTTTTAGCAGTTAGTACTAATTCAGTATTGACCTACATAATAGATGACAGTACAAATGTATTGATACCTGTAGATGTTTACTCAAACTTTGGGATGATGAGAGGTAAGGTTAATTACAAATGTCTATGAAGGTTGCAATACTATGTCCTAACTCATAAAATGTAAGTCTATTGGAAGAAAGACCAGTGAATAAGAATCCAGAATTTTCTTTCAACTACTTTGTGAAGACTAGGAGCAATAATTTTATAACAAAACCAAAAGCACTGACCACTTGGCGACGTCAGTTAAGAATTCACCAATATTTGAGAGTGCAGTTAACAAACTGTTTTGTCAGGATATAGAAGAAAGAAAACAGAAATAAGCAAAACCACTGCTATAATACACTCCCCTGAAAGCCACACTGTTGTTGTCTACGTATTGCAATATAAAGCTGGACCTTATTTATTTCTGTGCAAACAAGATAAAAATTGTAAACAAATTGCACACCATTCATTTGAAAGTCACAACTCGTTCCATATTGTTACAGTTGATATTATAACAGGAACTCTGTTTCCCTACAGGGATAAAAACGCATGGATGATCTTTTCCTTAATTGCAGTAGGCCTTCAATTTACTTTTCATTCAGGAGCCAGAAGAAATTATCTGTCTCTCTAACCTTGTGGACAGACTTTTACCTCAGAGGGGGATACCTGACGTTCTCACTTCTAATCTGCAAAATATGTTAAGTTTTTGTAAATATGTGGGGTTTGGGGTTTTTTTTTGGTCCATAAATGGTTCTTAAGGCACAAAAAGAAAGCCAAGTTGCTTGGTTGATTCCTAGTTTTTAAAGCTTTTTCTTTTTTTCTTTTTTTGCCATTCACTCCTTTTTATGTTATTATGGCACAAAGAATTCAAGAAAATATGTCAGCACCCCAGTGTTTAAATGAAGAAGCTTAACATGGCCAAGACTTCGAGTCATTATGCACCAATGGGTCAGACCACCCTGCCACCCTCGAAGTATATTTCCAGGTTATGTCATTTGTCTCTCCTCTTGTGGTTAAAATGTTTAATTTTGAACTTAGTTTTAATATGGGCTCAATGTTTTCTCCTGGTCTAAATAAACACAGCAGAATTTCATATAATGTAGGTTTCTTGCTACTCCACCTTTCAGCCACTTGTTAAACAATGGAATGCTCAATGTGATCAGCTTGGTTGTAAACTCTGCTAAAAAAAGAAAAAGTCCTGGCACTGATAGCATAAGCTTAGAAAGAGAAAAAAGTTGCATTAGGTGCTTTACTTTGAAGATGTAAAACACAAGCAAGACCAGTTAAAAAGTAAACCAAAAAATAACAAAAACAAGAAGCCAAAACTGATAAATGAAATTAAAGTAGATCCAACTCCTTGTGTCAGAATATGTGAAAGCCAACTAAATTGTAGGGCTGCACTCAGTTAAAGTCTTAAGGATGGGCCTGACTGAGCTTGTGAACAACAGTATTAACTCAGGTGACTGCTCAATTTCTTGAAGACTCGTGTGTGAATAAGGTACTTCACCAAATCAAGGACATCATGCAAGAAGAATACAGTGTCAGTGTATAGCAACCATGCTCCCCAGGAAGGAACTTTTGTCTGTGAAAAAGAAGTGCTGTTACCAAGGCTGTGTACGATCGGGCTGCACAGTGTTCTTTGTTTCAACCCACTAGGGTGCTGTCTTTTCCCATATTATTATTACTGCATGCTCTGCAGTAATTTAACATCCCAGAAAGCTAATAGTTCTCCTTAAATTGTAGCCTGCGTACCATTACTGATAGTTACAGTAAAGTGCAAAGTCTATTTGCACACTACACATCCTATAGTGTTTTTTTTTGCAAATCAAAGAACATCAATGGAAAAACACTTTATGCCAAATGTCTCAAAAGTACTGGATCAAGTTCAGCCTCTTAGGTATGCAGTGGAAAATCTCTTTAAAATTGATGGGTGATGCTTCTGCTTATATCAGTAATGAGGAGCCAAATATAGTCTATTGCATAAATAGCATCACATATGCTTCAAAAAGGGGAACAGCACAGTCCCTATTGCATCCACTTTGTGCCACCACCTCAACAGCATAAAGAAACTTAAAGCACCTTTGTGTAGGAGTAGTAGTACACAATGTGTATCTGGCACTACACGGACAGCTTTAGGCCCCCATCAGAAAATATAGTTTAATAGGGAAAATAGACAAAGATGTTGTTTTCCTGCTTTACTGCTACTCCATGGCACTGCTGTAGTACAGTTTAGTTGTGCGGGCATGTGTGGAAAGCTATAATGGTCTAAAGTTAGCTTATAGTTTGTTGTACACATAGTACTCTGTGATTCTAGAGTGCTCCAGTTATATACGTCCAAGCAGTGCAGCAGGGACACTTGCTTTGGTTCTTCTGCTAATACCATCTGACACGGTGCCCTGAGGGGGCCTGCTGGGAGGCTGGGTATTCCTGAACTCTTAAATGGTCAAGCTTCAGTTTTACATGTCACCATACGGATGGAAGATTAAGAAAAACATAACAAGGCTTGCACTTATTAAAATAAAAAGGAGATGACATCCTGCTTAACTGCTTTCACAGAGATCCAACAGAGAAATGAACACAAATTAGAAACTTCTAAGACAAAAGCAAAACTATGGTCTTTACACTGACAGAATCAGGCCATGATCCTGGCCCAAATTTCCATCAAAACAGAAATGTGTGGTAATGTAACACTGAATGATTATTCACATTACAGTATAGGACTGACACGAACACTAAGCAATCTAGACTGATGGTCAGGAGAAGGGTGCAGTGGCTGCTCAAATCAGTTGTCCAGGTGCTGTAATCTGGGATCAGGACACAAGGAGCTGTACTTCAAATAATATCAGCTCTGTTTCTATACAGCTTTGGAATTTACTATGTGATCTAGATGTAACTAACAGTAAAAAATCCTACCTTTATGTCTTTACTTTCAGTGGTCCTCCAGCCTCTATTCCAGGTTAAATTGTCAGTTGTATACTGAATGCTTTAACAGTCCTGAAATGTCCTTGGAAAAAAATCACATCATAACTCTTCTGGTTGTTGATGCTGCCATAGCTAAACTGTTCTATTACTTCTGCTTAGGGTGCATCCAGGTTTTTAATTTAGTGTCCTGTGGAGAGTTTTCCTGGTTCTGGTTTGCTTTGTACTTATACCTGGAGATTTGCAGTATGCACTAGAGACACTGCTGGTAGACTCTGAACAGTTTCCCTCTTGGTGAAACCACAGCTGAAGCCTTGCAAGGCCCTCCAGCATTTTGCTTCCTGCACATGCACATTGTGCCTGGGCCAGGCACATGCCCTGAATTGCTGTGAAGGTATTATGCAAGCATAGGGTCCTAGGGCCAGAACACAACTTCCTAAATCGAAGCCTAGAGCTTTCCTCTCTGCACTACTCCATATGACAACATAAACAAGTCCATAAAGACATTTCAAGTTCCTCAGCACTTCAGTTTGCAGTGTAGACAGTGTGGTTGGCTCTGGGAATGGACTGACAACTACCATCATTGCTTTTGTATCACCTCTGCCTGCAATTATCTAGTGTTTCCTTTTGGGAGGGGCAAGGGGGGAATGACATTGCAGCTGCCCTTCCCTATTTTGCCAGCCTACAAAAACTTGCTGATAACCAGAAGTGAGTCTACCTTTGCTCAGTCTCACTGGCTAGCCCCCTGATGGTTAAGATACGGGGGATTTTGTCTTCAGCTCGGTCAATATTTTCTATGTGAGTAAGCAAGACTATGTGGCTATGTTAATATTAGCAAATTGTGTGAAGCAAAAGGAGCAGATCTCTAGACTAAAAAGGTTGATTCTTAAGACCTAAATTCTTCACTATACACCTGTGTCTTTTTTGCTTCAGATTCGCCCTAATTTGGTTACATGAATTGACTGCTCTTTTGTGGCTGGAGAACATTGGGTGTGCTCTTAGATGCATCTCAGGGTATCATGTAAACCTATATATTTTTTGAAGTACCTCATATGAATGGTGAGGAAGCCAGAATTTTGTCTAAACCACTGGGTTAGGCAGTCTATAAATGCAATAGTCTATAGGATCAGTATGAGAGGGTGACTAGCACTTGGACTAGTTAGAAGATTATGAATCAGAGAGTTTGGTAATGCAAGTGACAGCAGATAAATGGAAAAATAATCTCAAAATGTTTCTTTTCAAGACACAATCTCCAGTTATCTTAGACCATTTGTTTTGACAACACTAAAACCTCGGAAAAAATATAACAGAGGGAGTGAATGCTAAATCAAATATTTGAAGAAGGATCTTGCATCTTCCCATGTGTATTTTCTTCTTCAAACATTCCCTGATTTAGCCAGCTTTTGGCAACACTCAGTTACCAGTACTGAATTATGGAAAATTTAATCCAATATGAGTGATAATCCATCACCAATATGCATATTTTTCTCAACAAATAATGGAGATGGGAATGTCCATATGTCTGAATGTTCCAGAATATAACCAATCAGTCTATTAAAGCATAAGATTAATCAGATAAAGTTTGAATTTGCCCAGGAAAACATTTAATTCTGAAGATGAATCAAGAGAGACAAAAAATGCAGCAGGAAAATTCTTGGCTCTACTCAAGTCAATGGGAGCTTTCAGAGAAACCAGGACTTCATTCTGTATGTTTTGTTTTTCTTCAGATGTCAGTTACCTGCATACAACATAAATACGATGTGGTCAAAGAAGTGTACAGTGAATGGCTGAAACAGTTAACAAAATCAATAAATGTGGGGAAAGCAGATGAAAACATAAACCAGACTGAGATATTTTTTCCAGACCAAGATTTTTAAGTCTTCTGTATTTTGTCATTTGTTAAACCACAAATAGTTATAAACAGAGCTGCAGTTCAGAGAGTCTTTGTTTCTAACATAAACAAGGTATAGGGCATAGCTCTGTATGTCAGCCAAACATGACTGTAAGTTACAAAAATGATATATATGTATAAAAGAAGTGTCAAACCCTAATTGAAAAATTGTATTTGGACATGGATAAATATAAGGAACACAACTCTAGAAAGGCGGTAAGTATTTAACAGAAAATAACTCGGGCTAAATTAATGCATACATTATACTGTATCTGTGAAATGATTCAATTTATTGAAACTTAGAAGCTGGGGAAGTTTGTATCATTTAGGTATCACTATTCATAATGGTGTGTATGCCCTAGCTGAGAAGGCTTATAGTTATAAAATTTATACTGAACATACGCAACTTTTAATTTAATGAGATCTAGGAGCAGAATAGCAGACTGTATTAAATTGGATCAAAGAAATAGAATAATCTTTTTTTTAACAAACAAGCTTTGTACAGTCGTTAACAGGAATAATATTTTTCATCTAAAATGGCTGTATTTCTTAATAACCAGGTCATATCATAAACCCCCAAAACTGCAAAACACTCATTTAAACACTGATTTTTCACTTAATTTACCTTTTCCTAAAAAAATATTTTTTAACATCATGAAGGCTTGCTTTCAAATCATTGCTTTAAATTCTTTTAGATTTTGTTATTTAGACCTAAAAAGAAATAAAGCTCTCAGATAAGTATGTTTGCCTCCCAGTGTTTTGGTGTGACAGGCTCCTTTAGCTGCACGTGGGTCACAGCAGTCACTGCGGTAAACAATGTTCCAAACTTCCAAAGCCTGCAGAGGTCAGTATAGCAACATCAACAAAAAATTATATAGCTTCGCTGAATAGATTAGCAGTCACAAACATTTATTGTTAAAACGCAAAAATCATGTATGGTTCTGGCTGTTAGCGTAACTGTGGAACTGCTATGGCCTGTAACGGTTATTTCTGCAAACTTCATATGTCACAAATGCTAAAAGTTTTAAAGACATATTTCTGCATTTGCATTTCTTAATTATAGAAGGGTTAAATATCTTTTTCTTAAGAGTGTTTGAGAAAAGTTGGATGGGCATTATGGAAAACTTAAGCACACTCTTTGGAAGCTGTCTTTTCTGTGTTGCCCTGTCAATGACCTCTGCTGTGACATTGAAGGAATACCCTCGTTGTGGGTGAGAAGTAATTTGCTTCAATAGCTCTTCTGCCCCAGACATGTATAAAAAGGAGACTGTAAACATATATCTGCGTTTGCTTTGGCGCTGACGGAGCTGACACCATCAAAGTCATTTGGAGCAGAACTTTCAGATATTTGTGACACACTAGGCCGGGATGAATAATCCAAACACTAAATGTCAAGCTCCAAGCTCAGTGCACTGAAATCTCCAAAACAGAAAGGAAGTGACAGAGGAATAGTGCTAATCATATGAACAATACCATATTAATTTTATTTACCCTGTTGGCTGGCTTTTCTTGACCTGCCCTCTCAGGACTCTATAAAGCAGTTACATTAATGTTTCACTGCACATTCTCAATGGTATATTAAAGAATAAGCAGATGTTCAGATATTACCTTGGTGTCCACAGAGGAAGACTTTGAGAGACATGAGTTTGGCTTAGATATATGTGATTTACTTCCTTCATAGTACTCCACATAGTTGAGGCAAAAGCAGATACATGAGACCCACACCACAAAATTGCCCCTCCCAAGAAAAGCTGTTTATAAATAAAGCATTTTTTCTTTCATAAGTCTGCAAAAGTTTAAGGTGAGTTTTTGTCCCATCAATACACAGCATGTATTCTTGTCTCAGCTGTCCACCATAACATCAGTTTTGCAAGGTGGACACTGAGATGCTGAAAGCGGTTCTACATTCATTTTTTTCCTTTCCCTATGGACATTCATATAATGCAGGTCTTCGTATGTTTACACCTTCATGGTTTCTCAAAAGAAAATGTGATTTGCTCAAAGCTGAGTAGCTTCAGCAAAAACATATGAAACAGAGAAACCATCCTGAATACGAATGATGGGTCAGATGCTCTGCTGCTACTATTTATGCTCCTCTACAGATCTGTGGCAGTGGCAGGATTACATTTGGTCTTTCTTGGACTTAAGAGACCCATTCTAAAGTGCACATTTCGCTATTCATGCATCTGTACAATTGCATAGAAATTAAATAGAGTTGATGCCTCATAAGTCTAAGGTAAGAAAGCAAAATGATAAATGACTAAATGTGTCTAATTTCACTTATTGTCTCTGCAAGCCTATGTTATTGTACTAGTAAAGATTCATTCAATTAGTAGTGTTTACATACATGTTATTTCCTCTCAGGTTTTAGTTATCATGTTCTGCTACATAAGAAAGCCATGGTATCCAAAGCATCAGGAAGATTTAATTTAGCCTCATCTATTCCCAATAAAAAACTGTCCCTGAGAAGCTGATAAGAGTGAGTTGTTGGAAATTTACTGGGTAGGAGGGAGGTCACAGAGAAAAAGTTTTAATGCATATATTAAATCCCAACTTCTACTAAAATGGCTTGTTGCTTGTAGCAACAATAGCATGATACTGAATCAAGTACCTGCTCCATACAGCTCCTGCAAAACCAAGTCTAAGGATTTCTTTCTCTGCCACATTCATAATAATCTTTCTGAGAAAGACAAAGAAATGCCATCCACAACCCATCTCCTGATACTGTCTGTATTGTTTCTCTTATATATTTTCAAAAGAATTGTATTTTGCCACTTAAAAGAGGAGACAGAAATGTGTATACTATATATTAATTTTTTTAAAAAAAAAATCACCATAGTTTTTTACTAAAAACAACATACTGAAAAAGCAGAGGAAGCCTAAATAGACCAATTCACAGACTTTTATTTTTTAATATGTGTGCTGAAAGGAAAAGCAAAAACTTTTCTAAAGTAATCATAAACTAGCTTCCTTTTTGACATTCTGTTCATGCATGGTGGATCTCAGACCAGCTAAAGCAACAGCATAGATAAAGGAATTTTGGTCTGAACCTGGAATAAAATACTGTGACTTGAAATTCAAACAAGAAAGGTAAAAGTGAACAGGCTATAGCTGGTAATATAGATCTTATCCTCACAACCTTGCTTTTTATTCATTTACTTCTTCCTGTGCACGATGGATGCAGAGTGGAGACAAAGGAGATCATCTGAGCTGAAGTGTTTCATCCTCACTTCTCACAGACATGCCATGACCGTTCCTAGTTCTAATTAATTAAACTCAGTCCTGTAAAACAAATGAGACTTAAAACATTTGTGATTTCAGTAGGTTCAAAGTGTAGAAGAGAACATCAAAACCTTATTTCTCTATTCATCATCATCACTGTATTTCTCATAGTATCAATGGCTTACATCAGACATCAGAGGACTGATAATTCCTGTCAGTTTGTTTTTCAGGTCTTTTTCATTCCTTAAACATTATCAGTAACAATGTGATATTTTAAGTCAGTCTTCCAATTGTCCCTTACCTCCCCTCTGAAACTCAGGATTCATGAGGATGGAACAGAATCCTCTAGAAAATCTGCAATTCCAGAAGTGCATCTTTATTTCCTTTAAAGCAAAGTATATTTGCTGAGTCAACAATGAAAGACTGAACTGTTGGTAATGCACGGCTGGAACGCGTACATTCAAATATTTTCAAGAAATAATAGTACCCTAACTCACCGGTAGGCTGAAGCTCCCTACTGAAAAAAAGCACTACATTCACCATGTCCTCAGAGAGTCTGTAGCAGAAATTCCACTGTCTTTAGAAGAAGAATGAGATGAGAGCACATGTCTTCCAATTCCCTGGAAAGATCTTTGGTAGAAGATGAAACCAAAATCATCATGTAGCCTTACTTCTTCCTAAAATTTGGCAAAACAATCTTCCCTTTCCACACTTTCCACACTTAAGCTTAAGCATCTGCCAAGGGAAAAAAGTGACAGAAACAGCCAATGGAGGCAATAAGTACTGGTAATATAATAAACAGCCAAATATATTCAGTAGCTCTCAGTCTCTACAAAACACAATTGTGTGACCCCATGGACATTTGGCTAAATAAAATATAATTTTATAATATTTAATAAAATCAAATACTTGTGCAATGGATGCATGCAGCTGTATGTGTAGCACCCTGGGCCACAGGGCAGAAATCATCATACTCTCAATATTATAGGAAAGGTGAACATTTGTTACATTATGCAGAAGATATTCTCATTATATATCATTACAAAACTTATTTTCCCCCTGCTGGCCTAAATTGTTTGGGGTTTTTCTTCATTTTTAAAATTCTCTATTGCCTTCAATTAACTTCTTTCTAGAATCACCAACCAGGTGAAATTAAAGCACATTTTAAGTTTAAAAAAATATAGCTGGATCCTTTTAAACTTTTTATTTTTTTTTTTAAGTTGAGCTTTATTCCCTGAGGCCAAATCCCCTCTGCTGTTACTCATGAGAGTAGTTCTGTACACTTCAGTGAGGAAGCTTTTCAGAGGAAGGCAAGCTTTGACCCTAACGGGATGTACCAAACCTCTTCTAAATATGCACATAAGATATGTGAGACAAATCCTCACTGAGGGAAATGAGCAGTGTTCTTAAGTCAACGAAGCTAAAGCCGTTTACAGACAGTGAATATTTTTCCTCTTTTTTTCAGACTTCACAAGTCTTCACCAAATATTTATCACGTATGAAATGCTATATTTTTGCTAATTACATTTCTATTCCTTTATTTAAGAACTCTTTGCTATATAATCAATACCAGTGACTCAGTCCTTGCTACTATGACAGGAGCAAATTTTACCTCAAATTTTAAGAGAAATCATCTGGGCAGTCAATATGATGTGACATATCTTTAAGTGTTTCATTGTTAATTAAGAAATTAAGAAATAAGCCATTAAAAGAATATGATAAAAGATATAATTAGCTGCAAAACAAGACAGTTATAAGCTTTGAAATGTTCTGCTGGAGCTCTGGAACTGGAGACAGTCATGTCCTTGTGATATTTCAGTGACAATTTCTATTTTAAGTGTCAAAAACAACTCTGCTATCTGGAGCAAGTAGTGTAGTATTCTCTCCTTTTAATATTCTAATCGTGAGGTGTAAAGTGAAATGGTTGCACAGTGTAATGGTGGTAAAGAAGCTGAGTGTCAATGAGACGGGAAAGGTGACAGACACGGAATGAGTCCCCAAGGTGCTCTCCAAGTGCATTGGATAAAGATTCCCCTGGGAAATTTTTCTCATTAGTTCTCAGACACAGTTCAGTAATTCAATAGCACCAGGTTACCATTAGTCACAAGACCAAAATATGTTACTTTCCATGCTTTAGCTCCTTAATTTGTATATGTCATTTTACGAGAGAAAATTATGAGATTGTCTATCATTCAAAGTTAAGTTCGCATGTTGTTTACATACTGGAGGATGATCCATGACAAGAAGACTCTGACAATCCTATTACAAAAGAGCATACAAATTACAGACACTTTTTGATATTTGAAACTGCATTAATGAATGATTGCATTGTACAAACATGAGAAAGACGTTGCGGATTGATTTTCTACACTAGTATCTGAAAAATTAATTATAGTTTGAGAAGTAAACCTAAAATTATCAACAAGTGAAAAATGAGAGAAAAAAATAAACCCACCCGCTAGATTGTTTCTGTGGATATTGCCAGGTTAAAATAATTTTTCTTCACTTAAAGATGAAATGTGTATGTATTCAGTTAATCTGATAGGGAAAAGTAGCTAAAAAGTTTGATGGTTAGCTAATTTTATGTGTAATTACTCTGTGAAAATGTTAAACTGAATAGGTTATTCTCGACATTTTTTTTTTCCATGCAATAAAAAATGTACTTACTTCTATGCCATCAAAGTTAACTACACTCCCACTCAGCACTCAAAGGGATAATGGCTGGAGGTGTTGTCTCTCTCATTACCCACCAGGGTGGAAAGAAAGGAGTATCCATCCCCAATGGTCATTTAAAACCTCATTGTTATATTAAAAAAAGTAGTGAAGACAATATCCAGAAAACATGAAAATGAGACACACAAACATTACATGTTTTACCTGTAAAGAGTTAGCTTATCTTTTTATCTATTTGTGTATGTGCTCCAGAACGTTCCAATTTAGTTTTCACTCCTGATTAATGTATTTAGCACTCATCACTGCACCTTGCACTCATATTTAAAAGGCAGAAGCTATAGGTAATTACTATGCCTAAGGTAGTTCAGGAAAGCACAGATATTTTAGCTTTCAAAAAAAAAAAAGGATGCATTCTCTGTAAGCTTTTTCAATATATTTGATTTTGTTTCATAGAGCTTGTGCCTATTGTGGTTTTGGTTTTGTTTCTTTCCCTCCCTGCCCTTCCCCATGAACAGTGTACAGCATTTAATATGAGAAACAGAAAAATGTTTGCAAATAATTATCTGTCTTGAACAAAAAACATTGAAATCTGTCAGTCAGTAGGTGCTTCATTTTCAACCTGTCAGCCTGGTGAGAGCTTGATCTTTTACTGCAGTCAGATCAAAATCATGCACCTGAGGTGTCTCATTTAACCTACAAAATCAACTTATTAGTAGAATTCCTTAACAAGAGGAATTATATTCCCAGCAAAATTATATCCTATGCAGTAAACAGGACTCACTCTTTTATGACTAGATTCTGATATGCTTATTGTTGTACTGCAAAAAGGCCATATGTTAAGTGCTGTGGTATCTGTGCCAAATAAATCATACAGAGCCAGTTCCTATTAATCTTACTCAAGTATGTTATTGCACTGAAGTTGGATGCTATACTCCCATGATTAAGGTGAGAATGATGCTTCAGAGTGCCAGTTTTCTAAAAGTGTGAACTCACCTGTTTTGTGTATGTTATTTTCTATAAAGCTATGCGCTGCATTCTCCAAATGAAGCTCTTTTAATTGAAAATGTTTCTATAACTCTTTAACACTAAGCTCTCTCCAAACTAATGATCAGGCTCCAAATAAATATGCCAGATACTTATGGTATTATTTATGTGCTATACACAAGCTCATCATTGACTTATGAATTGTAAATATTTATAAGTGGCTCATATTAAAGTAGTTGTCAACTGCAGCTACAGTACTTCACCTTCTGTCACTCCCAGGTATCAAGGGGGCTGATTCAATCACTCTCTTGTCAGGCTACCTTTCTTCTCCTGAATACCCAAATCCCTAAACACAACAAAATATAAATGAATGAAAAGTGCTAATGATGCATCATTACCAAGAGGTATCAAGTTTTTTAAGGTCCTTTGCTGACTAAATTTTAAATTAGCACAATTATTCCGAGCATTCCCCAAGGCTCCATTCATTATGGTTAGCCGCTGAGCTGAGGCACACTGCAAACGAAATATATATTTCTGTCCACACGTCTGTCTGCATTCCTGGAGTAAGAACACATGTAATATCTACTTGAAATGGGAAAACTCAGAGTTCATCATATAAAATGTTTTTGTGCATTGAAAGGCATATAAAAGTGCATGTATTGTAGCACTGATGATATTGCTGTGTTTTTATTAGCGCTCTGTTATGTAAAACATATTTATTATCCTCAAAGATCCCGAATAACACAGACAGGCACTTAAAGACTATTTTATTGAAAATGTTGATTAGACTACTTCTTAACACAGCAATTTTAATTTCAAGTGAAATGAAAAGACTGCTGAAGCCAGGAATCAGAATGTGTCTGGTACTGCCTAAGCCTCCCAGAAGCTTACAATGCACAGTGGATTCTTTTTTCCTTTGACCCTGTCACCAGGAAACAGGTCTGAGTGGACACTTCTCTACTAAATGTATTAGGCAGCCTGGATATCAGATCTTTTTAAATTCCCACTAATAGTGACTTGTGTTACATCTACCATGTATGTCAAAATTTGCTTTTCTTCATGCAGTAAATGAAGAGTCTTAAGTCCTTGCTCATTAAGATACTTAACAGTTCTCTGAAGACTAAGGAAGGTAACATTGACATGACAGATCCTTCCTGCATTGTCCGTGAAGATCAATTTAATGCACGCAGCAATATTCATGGTGCTATTCCTTGTAAAACACTGTTGCATTTTTTAGAAGAATAACAAAACAACCAGTCCTTTACACCCGCACTACAGGTTAATAGAAAAAGAAGAAAAAGGTTTTCTTTCTTTGTATATCACTGCCTACATGCAAGTGACATACGCATGGGCTCACCAAACTACACATTTGACAGCTCTTCCAGTAAAATGCAGTGCCCATTTGTCCTCCCACAAATGAAAATAGGTATATTCGTAAGAGAAAATTATTTCTGCATGTATCTAGCTGTGAAGTCCTGAGCTGCTTTTTTAGCCCAATGACATCACCACACACAAGTTGGGCCCCACAGCACAGATGTGCTTTCATGTGCAGTGATATCACTTTCACTGAAACACTAAAGGCATGACTTTCAAGCAGTTTTAAAATTCAGATCAGTTCTGCTCATATTTAATCTAGACATGTTGATTTAACACCAAGCCAAGCCAGACCTTTTAATGTTCAGTGGCCATGATATAAAATTCTTCACTGTGTTGCACCAATAAATTCAGAAGTGCACTGTAATTTGCTATAGTCACAGTGACTGTGGTGAAATTTAAGAAACAATTTAAAGCAACCCTTCTTTTTGTTTCTTACCGCAGTACTTCAGTACTTTGAATATTTATTTTTTTCCCCCCACAACAATTAACTGTGAGGACAGGATAACTTATTGCTGCTTGTTTTGATCAGGTTGAGATCAGATTAAAGGTAGGCTGCAAAATACCATTGGACTCTTCCTGAATTAGGAACAGTTTCACTGTGGAGTTATTTAGGAGTTGTTTAAAACAAACAGTGGAAAGAAAGTGCCACTTGACACTGACAGCAAGTATCTCTGTTCATTTTGCATTGTCAATAGCTCCAGTGGTAGCACTATTCTTTTGACAGCTAAAAGCAGATGTGTGGGTTAAGTATGGGAGCAATTCAAATGTCCATAGTAAACTGCAGGGGGGGCAGAGAGAGCTCAGAGAGCAGCAGCTTTAAAGTAATTGACTAATACAGTAAGGATATTAAAGTCATTTAGTGCCAAAAGGGAACACACTGATCCTTGACCCTGAGCCACTTTGGAGTAATCTAGTATTCAATCCAGCGTGTAATGACTGCCAGGCCTGTCAATCCTCCGGGCTCTCCAGTCAAATGCCTGTGGCTACTATTGGCTTATGGTAAAAGGACAAAAATGCAAGGAAATGCCTCTCAATCAGGCTATGATGTGATAATGTTATTGCTCCAATGTATTCTATATTGTCCCTGCATAGTTTAATCTGTTGAGATCCATGTCAAAAATTGCCCTTTTTCCCCAGAGGTCTTTACTCAACCTTTTAGTAATACAAGTGGATTTGAAAGGAGAGGGGTAACTCACTTGATGAATTGTTTCCAGTTAATATAAAAAATAAGAGGTCAACTGTGGCTTAAAGGCTAACCGTGGAAGGTATAAATTAGAATAAACGTGCTAGTAATCTGATTAGTAAATCCTTGCTTTTCATTTACCCCAGTGGGTAAAATATTTTACAATAAATAATATTGACACAGAAATCTATTTACATGGGTGACGCAACTCCTATGAAGTTTAGATGCTGAGAGGACTTTTGACTGGGAAGCAATAAGAACAAAAGGCTCACTTGCTTCACTTGTCCTTAAAACTTCTGCAACTACTGGGAATCTCGTATTTTAAATTAGGCACCTCACATTTGAAAAATATAATTATTGCTACAGGCTGAGTAGTCCACTTGAGCTTGAAAGAAGGAAATTGCCATTTTTTGTTATTTTGATTTTGCTAATTAAAACAGGGAAAACTGACCCACATAGATTCTCTAAAGTTAAAAAGTCAGAATGGGATAATAATTATGCAAATTTAAATGCATGGCTCTAAAAAGTATCTTTATATTTCATTATATGATCTCTGCTATTTCCTGACCCCACTTTGTGTGTGCTGTACATAAATTTTGAGGAGAGAGAAGCTCAGGTGATAGAGATGCTCCCATTATTTTTAGAGAACAGGGAGGTTATATAACAGGCACTTTGCCTAATTTTGTACTGTATGATTCCACAAAGCTCTCCATAGGGATGATACAGTAAAAAAAAGAAAGAGAGAACATCTCCTGAGAAATATCTTGCTTATAACTTTGAGATAACTTCAGTGTCAAAAACAAATGACTTTCTCCAAAATTCTGCCTGTCCTCTCTCAGTTCAGTGCTCCAAAGTCATTACTCAGTGTAAGGTTCTATTTTTAAAACCGTTTTCCAGCCTGTACATACTCTTTACACTTGAAAAATTATGATTTTGTGGACGGTTTTAGGGGGTGAATCAGAAAGGGAGGAAAATTGTCCTTTTGTGCTCACTGAATTCCCCGGCCATGGGGGTGGAAGCACATGCAATGTGAACTGTGATCCTATCAGGAGACTGCTGGATGTGTTCCAGCAGATCTCTTCATAGGAGGTTTTACCACAAGCTGGTGTTTTCACAAGAGAAAAAAAAAACAAAACAAAAAACAAAAAACAAAAAAGAAAGTCTACAAGCAAGCTAACCTGAAGCAGGATACGACAAAAGTGCTGTGTTATTGCTCTGTAACAGCAATTAGTGAGCTTCAGCGTCACATAAATAGCTGTAGCCAACATTTGGCAAAGCAGGGTCTTTGCAGAGTCCCACAGGAGCAAGTTCTTTCTTTGCTTGGGGTGCTCTGGTACAGTAGTGACAGTCCAAAAACTGTGCTCACTGCTGCCCATGTTCTCTCTGAGCACTCTCTCACATCACTTTTCACAGACACAGATTGTTGTGTCGCTTTCCCACTTAGTGTGATAGCCCTTACATCAGTGTGGGCACTCAATGAATACTTCATCTGGGGTGAATTCAGCTGGGTGATTTAAATGATTTTCTCTACCTTACATTTCCAAAAGGAAGGTAAACATGAACCCACATGGGTTTGTGCCCACCTCAGCACTGCAAGCAGTGCCACAGCAGCACCTACCAGCTGGTGTGTAAGATGCTTGAATCAATGCTCACCCTCTAGGGGGGAAGGGAGCATACAGTCACCGTTAGCCACCTGGGACTTGGGGTCCCTGTCCATTCCATATTCAGCTTCCTCCTGCTGTGTTAGTGACAGTTGGAGCACTTAACACAAGCCCTGGTTATTCAGGGACAGAAGAAAAAGAAGAGCCCTAAGCCTCCCCTGACACAAGTGCAGGACAGTCTCTGTGATATGACACACTCACTGCCAAGCACCTATCTCCTTCTTTCTGTTCTCTACCACATTTGTAAGTAGTGGACTTCTCCTTCTCCAGTCATCACCAGGAGTGACATTTTCCCTTTCTTCGTTACTATTGAGGGAGAAGGAATGGGTGACATCTTCTACAACTTCTCAGCCTGACTGGGGATTATGAAGATCAGCTCCCCTTTGCAGCATTTGATGAGACCATCTAGGTAGCAATAATCAAGATTTCATGGCCCCATCCTTCTTTTGCTTTCCGTAGGAGCTGTGCCTGGTTTCAACATAAAAGCATGGGTAACTTATTTTTAATAAGGGTGAATTTGTGTGAACACAGAAGGAAACACTTATCAGAAAAAATGTCAAAGAACTTGTTCTAAGATTCACACGTTAAATGTAGACAGGTATGAAATTCTTTTTTTTTGGAGAGAAGTGTGTTCTGTGGGTATTTTCACTGGCAACTCACCATCACGACTTCAATCCATGGACCATTTCCTGTCACTCAAGAGGTCTGGAGTGCCTGGGAAGTGCTCAGAATGGTTATGTTTAGAGCGATGATATTTAGTGAGGTGTGCTTTTAAACTACAAGGAGAAGGGAGGGAAACTTTTAGAAAGTTTTTTTTACTTGAAACCAAAAATGCCTTGGAGCTAATAGGTCAAGCATTGTTGAGATGCCCACAAACTGTTTCAAAATGCTTGTATCTCAGCTGTAATATATCCTCTTTTGTTTCTGTTTCCAGGATGATTGTGGTTTTATTTAAATTTCAGACTGTAAGTGCAACTCTAAAGCCACCTGGACCCCTAAGGGTTTGGATGTTTTTTAAGTGAATCCTTAGTCATACCCCCTGCTGCCTCCCTCTTATTAAATTAGTGTTGTTCTGCAGCCTATGAGAGGAAGAAAGCTTGTCTTTTGCACTCCCCTTTTAGGTGCATTTGAAACCATTAGTACTGTTCTGTAAACAGATTTTGAGATGACAGTGCAATCTTTTCAAAGCAGGGCTTCAAACACAGACACACACATGCAAATGCATGCATGCATGCATTCCACTTTTATGACTTTGGAATAAAAATGCAAATGAATTTATTAGCTTAAGCATGGCACCAAATAGAAATTTATGCACATACATTTTAAAAACAGACCCCTTGAAAATAAAGCGGTTGCAGCCTATTAATTTTCTTCTTTGACAGTTTTTAAAATTCACCTAAAAAAATGAAACAGCATGAATACTGTCAATATATCACAACAGCCACATTAGGTTTTGTGATATACATCATAATATAAAGAGCACTATTAGAGCACAACCTGGGAACCATTAAATCATTCTAAATCACTGTTACATTCCATTAGTGTCAATGGTGAAACCACATAATAGGCTTTATTACAAACTTCACCTTGGTAGGCCATTGTCTCTAATAACCACTTCTCTATGATGTGGTATCATACCCAGAAATCCAGGGAGATAATAAAGGCTCCCTTATTTCTTTTTTATTGGATGGGTAAAGTTAAATTTAGCTGTAAGTAAAAAAAAAATCTTGAAGCTTTGTTCACTAACTGCGAGTTGCTGCTATTTGGACAAAAAAAAAATTAGGCAGACTCGGGAGAACAGTTTGAAATAAATTTAAATCCTGGTAAATGCTTGAGGCCAAGGGAAGATAGGCAGTCCCAGCAATTACAATGTCATTTTTGAAATGCAGCTCAGTGCATTTATGCCCTTCCTTACACTTTTGTTCAGATACAAAGCATTGATTATAGAAACATTATAGGAATTAAATCTGTGTTCTCGTCTCTTCAACCCTTATATATGCAGTATCCATCAGAAAATGAAGAAAAGAATGAAAATGAAGAAAGAAAGAGAAAAGGAAGGAAGGAAGGAGGGAAGGAAGGAAGGAAAGAAGCAGGGAAGGAAGGGAGGAAGGAAGAAGGAAGGAGGAAAAGAAAGGAGGAAGGAAGGAAGGAAGGAGGGAAGGAAGGGAGAGATGAAAGAAGGAAGGAGGGAAGAAAGGGAGGAAGGAAGGAAGGAAGAAGTGAAAGAGGGAGGGAAGGCAACCTCTGTGTTTGGTGAAGCTCAGGGTTCTCAGTCCTGCCTGGTTGCAGGTCTAGAAGCAGTTTTGGAGGAATCCTGCCCTTTTGAAGGAGGATTTAACTGGAGCAAGGTCTTCAACCTCAAGTTTTGAAATTTATTTCACACAGGCACCTTGTATTTCCTGTAAGAACATTGATGAATTTGGTAAATTAATGTCTCCATCATCACAACATTTCAGCTTTGTTTTCTTGCAGAAGCACAGTTGTGATTTCAGTTTGCACAACACTGCAGCCTCCCACCATCATTATTCAGATATTGGTGTGTCTGAAATAATTTCTTATGGTGACATGTAATATATAGTGCCCGTCTTTATAATTGTTTCATGCGAGTTCAGTGCAAGAGTTGGAGTAACTGGAAGGTAGATGTGAAGAGACAAGTGAATACACTAGCCTCATACTGCAGCTGAGTTAATGAACTGTATCCCTTTGTCCACCTGACTGAGTTCTAAGGGCTGATGGCATTTTATCCTTAAATTTTCCTGTAGGGGCTGATTAGGGATGGGTATAAATATGAAAGAGTCCTTACTTCACAAAACTTAAAAGTTAAAGGTTTTTACTAAGAGTCTTTTCTGATTGGATCAGTTATAAAAAAGAACATATCCCCCCTCCAATGAAGTAAACTGCAATAAAATAAAATAAAATAAAATAACCAGCTATATCCTCTGTTAACCCTATAAATGCAAAGATTTGTTCTTTATTGCACCTATTTTAGAATTTAACCAGTTCCTCTGATCAAATTCTGCTTTGTCCATTATTTCATTCTTTTCCTTTCCTGCATCCTTGTTTTTTCTGCATCTTGCTCAAATGCACCTGTTTTGAGACGATGACCCAGTTCAGCATTCTCTGGTATATTCCATATCTTTGTGGCATTTTTGCACTTACCTTTTCCTTCTAAATGGCAATTTTATGTAGCAGCTGATAGAGAATGCAAGTCTGTTGCATATATTGAGAACAGTCAAGGTTTGTGTTGTGTTTCCTTACACTCATTCCTGTTAAACTTCATATTCCTACTTTCAACATTAATTTTAACTTCCACTATATCATTCTAACTTTCTTATCAGAATAATATCTTGTTAAGCATGAAATACTGTTTTAGAAGTGTTAATCTGGTTTATTTGTCTACATAGTATGAATTTGCCAGTCTCCCAGGCAAGCTGTACTGCAAGCTACTGAAATCCTGTATCTCCAGTGTATAAGATCTGAAGTTAGAATCTAAAACTCACTCTGAACTTGGAATATCCCTGAAGGTAGCCAGATCAGTCACTGGAAACAAAGGAAAAACTGTGTGAAGAAGGGATACTATAAAAGGATAAAAAGGTATGTCAAAGGAGACAAAAATGACAATAATTCTGGGTGGCACAGAATGCTTAAAAACAGATTTACTAGTAAATTGTAGTGACTGATAAATCCTTGCATGCATTTACTTCATTTAGGGTAACCTGAGTCCAAGGTCACATTCTTCAGCTTTGGATGAAGTCAGATGTGGTTGGAAGAGGGACAGAAAAGTGGGGAAAGGAAGTGAAAGATGACAGGAGGCAAGAAAGCTAGGAAATGCAATTGTCCTTTGGATGCTTTTATCAAAGTCTAAGCCTCCTTCGATATTTCTTGTTTACAGTTAGGCGTGACAGACAACAGCCCTGTTCTCAATGTCAGTATTACTTATTCTGCCTTCTTACTGGTGTTTCCCATAACTTGAAAAATGCTAGTGTTTTATTCCATTGCCTAAAGTGAGCCCTAAGAAAGGGTCAAAAAGATGCTCATGTGAAAAATAATGAATAAAAATTTAAAAATATGGGAAACAGAACTTTGCCTATAAGGCTTTCTAGGGCTTACAAGAGAGAATGCATAAAAATTGTTTTAATTTGTCCACTGAAGAAAGCATTTTAGCTGTATCACCCTTGACCTTGTTTACTATTTCCAGTGGACATTGTAATTTTTTTTCTATAACTGTTTGCAGTGCCATTGGTGTTGACAAAGCTGCGAGCAATTTCTGATTGTTGTTAGAACAAGATAGTCTGTGACAGCTTGAGCTCCTTCTTGAGCTCCTTATTTTTTTATCCCATCATCTTTTTCTGTTTTTTTTTTTTTTGTTTTCTTTTGAAACTAATATGGTCTAGGCATCTAAATATTTAGAAAGGCTGATTTTGGGGTGTATATAACCTGTAAAAGCTATTCAAGGACAATAATGGCAGTGTGCTTAGCCTTGGTTTTAATTTTCCCGTGGTGTTAACTTGGCACCTGAGGCAACTTTCTCCTTTTGAGAAGTGTCAAAATATATCATGTATTAGTATCAGACTTAAAATAAATTCATTACTAATTTTAAGAAAGAGCTGACTCAATGCTTTAAATGATTAATGCAGAGCACTAGCTATAGCTTGTTACCATGCACAGCACCCAGCTTATACACCAAATTTAAACAAGATGAATAAGGAGAAAAGCTTTAATTTTCTACATTCTCTTTTTTTATTATTATTATTTTCCTTCAATGCTGTGATGTTAACTCTCCTTCAGATGGTTTCTTTCATTCCTGACATTAAATGGTGGAATGATGTACAGATTTGGTCTCCTCAGGTTAATTCAAAACCCCTTTCTGTTTTCGCTCCCTCGTCCAAAATGTTGTCATTCATAAGTGTATATGACACTGAAATATTAGTCCTTACTCAGTATATACATAGGTGGAAAAGAAAGACAACAAAACATCTGTAAGATGGTAGTGCTTCCAGGAAAAGGATTATGGATGCTAAGTATCTCATGCTATTGTACCTTGTGACAAAATGCTGCTTATGTTCTGACTGAACAATACAAACATTTACTAGCATCCTTGCACCTATGCCCTTCTTGTTTTCTGGTAGTTTATGATGTAAAGGACACAACTTCTGGTTGAAATAGTCACTCTTTCTTCTTTCATAATATCTATACTCTCTCTGCTCTCTTACAGTGTTGCTCACATAATAGGCCATAGTCTGTGGCCACATCTTTAATACAGGCTAAAATAATTTTGAAATGTCATTTAAGTCAGCAAAATAGGCTGGACTAAAATGGGTCCAGGACTGAAACAGCACACAATAAAACTATTTGTATTCTTTTCCTTAGACCTCTCTGATCAGCCAGCCAGCAGGGCTGAGGATCTTTGCTCCTGCTTCTTATCTGCAGTTGCTAAAAAAAACATCACCTGCTATCTGTTCTGTATCTCACATGCTGCCTTGGCAGACTAAGGAATTAAGAAAAGGAAATGTCTCTTCGGAAATTAGTGCATGATACTATGTCCGCACGGTGCAGTTTGGGAAAAGAAGCAGTAAGATTTTAATGACAGATCTTTTTTATGGAAATATTTGAGAGCTTGGTGTGTTATGAAATATATGCAAGCATTTGCTGCTGCATGGTTTATAATACCCTGAAGCAAGTTGTAAGCCTTATCAGCATCTGGGAAGATCAGAACTTTCCGTTTGGGTTTTGATTAATCAAATATATTATGAAATCTTTGCTATGCCTGATTTTTTAGAGAGTCTATTTTTGATATTAATATGTCTCTACAGATTAGATACAGATCAGTTGTTTCATGAAAATAATTCTCTTATCTTTTTCCTCTTGTACAAAAAATT
The DNA here is from genome assembly GCA_026283785.1 of Coracopsis vasa. Taxonomy (NCBI): domain Eukaryota; kingdom Metazoa; phylum Chordata; class Aves; order Psittaciformes; family Psittacidae; genus Coracopsis; species Coracopsis vasa. The sequence goes on along the minus strand of JANHGB010015804.1, from coordinate 17,200 downwards.
ATGTTTTTAAAAATAAAAACCATCAGATAAATATTTAAACACAGATTTCCTTCATGTGGGTGTCTTTTCCATGCTATTTCACTTATAGGTCTTTGTACAAATGAGACACTTTGAAATGTAGGATGTTTAAGAGTCTCTAACTTTTTAAACAATCACTAGAGGCCTGCAGACTGTTTCCTAAGAGGACACAGCTGGTTGTATTTCATTCAGTGTCTTTATGGCTGTGTGTTAGAAGCCTGAGTGTTAAACCACGAATCTCATCCTATTAACCCAGTCATATAACCTTGAGCTATGCAGACTTGCAGACGACAACACACAGTACCTCTAACATGTGTATCAGCCAGGGTGTGATCTTTTTATCAGGTACAATTAATGTTTGAAAGAACCTGCATTAAACAGGCAAGTATGCATAGTTTGACTCAAAAGCATCTACAGTAATTTTTCCAATGTTAGAATAATAACACTGATCACTTCTAACACTGTATTGGGGGTCTGTCAGTAATTACATTATAATCCTCTTTCATCCCTTTGGATAAGGTTAATAAACTTTTTTTTTTTTTAATTTCACTAAACTGGGGAAAACTGATGTGTTAATGTTATAAATGTGCATTTCAAAAAGGACTGTCAAAATGAGTGCCTCAAGTATTTTTCTGCTCTCTCTCGCTGTTCATGATAACTCAATAATTCATTTGTTTTAAAGCAACAAAAAAAAAGTGCAAACGACTCTTTAGATAAAAATGAACATTCAAGATTTAATATTTTAACTTGAAGGACACAACTTTCCTCTTCAGAAAGCAGACCTATTATGCAAGTGCAGTCTTTTTCAAGCAAACTGGCAAAGCTTTTCACCACACAGGCTGGAGGTCCAATCCTGCCAGCTGCTGAGCAGTCTGAGCTCAGGCTGAAGCTGGCTGGCAGGGACCTGGCACTTTCCAGGATCAAGTCCATAATGCATAAGCACACCAGCTACTTTGATACCAGTGACCTTAAATGTTTTGGTCTGTGGTGTCAATGATCCATGAACTAAGACAGATTTACTGTACACAAGTGACAGTAGTGGTTTAAGAAGAATAAGTAAGAAAGTTGTGTCAGCCTTCACTTTGACTCTCCTTGCTCACAATGGGTACCTTAATCCCTGGGTTTACCTATGTACCACAAGATCTGGGTTTTTTTTTCTGTTAAGATCTCTTGTTTCCCTGTGTATAATCTAGCTTTGCAAAATTTCTTCCCGACAAGTAATAATTTTGCTGAGTAAACGATCAGTAGCTTAGTAAACATAATAATTGTACTGACAGGTTTACACGGTCATTATTACACTCCCCACTATGTGAATATTTATAATGGGTACATTTAGGACATACTGGTGTCCTGAGGCTTCTGGATCAGTTGTGTGCAATGTCCCACATCTGTGCACGCACAGAGATCAGCAGTTGGATGCCCCTGATTTTTGGTCCGCAAGCCTGGCATATGACCCAGAAAGCACTACACATACTACTCTCTTCTTGTGCTACATTCTTCTTTTCCACTTCCTGCATCATAAAAGTTAGTTTATTGGGTTTTTTTTCTTTCTATTCTGCACAGCAGCCATTACCGTTCCACGAGCAGAGAGCTTCCTCAGCAAATGGAATTTTTTTCCGTTTTGCTCCAGACATGTTAAGGTCCCCCTGTTCTCTAGGGAACATAGGAGTGCTGCCAGAGGGCTTTCAAATCTGGAACTATGTAGTCATTTCTCTGTTGGATCTGCCTGCTACTCTGGGCTCACTCTTACCAAGAGGCAAGAGCCCCAGTGGGGGTTTGGAAGAGAAAGCTGCTCAATGCAAAATGTATCTGCCCTCCTCCACATGTCATTCCTGAGCCTCCCCCTTACTATTATCCTGTTTTTTTCTCTCCCATACACATAAATACTGCACATGCATGCACATACACACATGCACATGGAGACATGCAGTTCAATGAGTGGATAGCTGGAAGTAAATGACTGGTCTTAGACCATTTTTTAAGCTATTCTTAATGGTTTCCAGAGTACATACTGTAAACCTGTGATTATGCAGGCAACAAATGCACAAATGCGTATTCCTTTTCTGTACTCTGAAAGAAAAGCAGATAATTTTGTGACACAGAGTTGGCAGATAGATAAACAGCCCCAATTTAAAAATACATAAGATGATGAATAGAGTTTCAGAAATGAACCATAGTTTATCTTGTTAATTCTTACTGTGTCTGAGTAGTGATGAAAGGAACAGTGCCAGAACTCAAGGATATGATGAATAAGAAAGAGCAAAATGACAACCAAAGGCCCTGGTGACCAGAAAACAAGCTATAGTTTGTCCCCCAGAGAAAGACAGTGATGGGTTGAACTTGCCATTAGAGGGAAGATTAAGTGTCCTTGGTTCCTCAGTTAGTTAATTATACACTCAAATCTTCCCAGTATATCACATAAGCCAGGCGTTTTGCTTTTGACTATCTGTATACTGACTGCTTGGATTGCTTATTGGTTATTTCTCTTGACAACTCAAACCTGAACATTAAATCCCATTGGCAACAACTATCTGTCAAGAGCAAAAAAAATAAGAGTTGTGTATTTAGTTTTCATTATAGAAGTGCTTGTAGTTGAAAAAATATGTACCTGTCAAGTTCTCGACATCTCGCTGGGGATGCAAGCAATGCTGTTGTGATTTCAAAACCTGGCTGACAAATTCACGTTCCAGTAGTAAAGACAAATCAAGGTTTTTTTCCTTTTTTTTCTTTTTTTTTCTTTTTGCTTTTTTCACCGCTTTGACAGTCATACATAACAATTTGAGACCTAAGTGGCACTTTGATGCACTATTCCATTATTAAGTGGAATAGTCACTATAGAATAGATGACGGGCCTGTACTCAAGGCATTGTGAATTAAACAGCTTTCAACAATGGGGAAAATCGAATGGCCTAAAGAATTCTGAAACATAAAAAAATAATGATTAAAAATGTGTTTCAGAATCAGCAAGACATATCATTTAAAATAATGGCAGGTACTGAAATTCAAACTAAACAAAACAAAGTATACTTTAGAAGAATCTTTAAAGTTCAGAGGAAACATTAAATAATTAGCAAACATCACTAAACCCACAATTACAAATTTTAAATATGACTCTTTGATGAATCTTAGAAAATTAGCATGACATAAAAAATCCTACCTAAAATTTAAGATATGAAGACCTAAAACCTTTCTCATGTGGCAGTACTTTAACAATATATTAATTGACTAGTTTTGCACTGGCATTTCCTGTGCCTAAAGGTAGAGTTTTCAACCAAAGTATCATTGACTTAAAGTACTTAAATTAATTCTTTTGTCAATAACTATACAGCTGATCAATACACCTGGAATTAAACAACTGTTTTTGGCCAGAAGGCATGCTAATCCCTGGTCTCTTTTTATTACAAGTCATTAATCATTCAGCCACTCCCAATAAAAGGTCTCCCTGTTTGAATCAGAAAGTTTGATACACCAAACTGCACAGAGTGGCAAGTAGAATAAGGAAAACCAAAGAAAGGTTTCCAAACTGATATTTTTACTGAGAAAATAAAATTTCAAAAGCTACATTGATAACAATTCATGCTGTACTTTTAGTTAATAAAACTTAAGTAGATATTTTTTCCTATTAAGATAAAACTCAAAAATGGAATGCTTGTTATACCCCAGAGCATAATTCATCATATATTATCTTTTGGTTTTAAGATTATTAAAGGCTAAGAAATTACTTTTCAAACATTGATCCAGTGAGATTACTGGAAAAAAAAACCCACCAAACAATGAAAATTCTATAAATCCACAAAGTTCTAAAATATTTGCTCCAATACTTATCTCTGTGCAATTCTGACAACTATATCAAACTGATCTCTATCTCCAAATAGGATGTGGATTACAATTTCAGTGCTTAGTACTCCAAATCTTTTTTTTCTTTTTTACTTATTCTGCACTAGAAAGACAAAATTGAATTATTCTTATATCCTTTTCAACTGGTAATCCTACAATGCATATAAAGCCACATTAGGAATGTAGTGTACTTCATAAAATGGCATAGGGCATGATTCATATTTGTGATCAAAAAAACCTCAAAAAATCCTAAAAAACAAACTTTCCAATTTGGTTATGATATGTTAAAAAATAAAGCTGATTTGAGCAAGTTACTAAAAAAGATTTCTTCAATATCCTACTTTTTCATTCCAAGGCACTAAGGGAGCAAAAAAGAAATGTAATTATGAGAAATAAAATAAGGATTTTCTTAGTTACAGTTCCTGGCCCTTCACTGATTGCAGTAAATTATAAATTATGCAGTCAATGTAGGCCAACAAAAGAAGACATCTTCAAATCTCAGTCAAAGGTAATTACTTAAGTCGGCTGAATGTTCCCTTTTCATAGAGTGTGATCTCTCTTTGACAGCTCACACTGACAGATGACCTTCTCAGCGACGTTCTTATCCTTCGGATCATGAGCAGTGTGCCTCTCTCCCTGAATATCTCTATATATTTGTGACACTAAGCTTTCAAATACAGCTATTGACAAATCAGAACATCAGTCTAAGTGCTGGTCTTCCTATCACTCACAATAAAGTAGCTATCACTTGTGGTGTTGTAGAGCAAGCACATCTCTGAAAAATGAGTTCTCACCAAGTGCTAATTTGACACAGCTCGCTTGCCTTCCCATAATTGCTCTGTCATTGTCAGTTGGCAGTTCGGGCTCATTCCTGGAAGCTGTGCTGTACAATTGGATACAATTACTCCCATTTACCACCACTATTATGCCACTGATGTTGCCCAGTTCGCATATTGACATGCCTCATTAAACCTGGATGCAGGCCATTAATGAACATTGTTAGCATTTCTCTTAAACTTTTTGCCTCTAATAAACAGTCAGTGTTCCATGAAGGAGCACTGCCATCCTTGTGATATGATATTTATTATCTTATGGGGGAAGGGGACTTTGCAAATGGAAACTATCCAGATGCTGTGAGAGAGATATATGGCTAGATCAGTGCAGAATAGCCCTGATCAGGAGGACCTTTTCCATCAGGGGCGTCCTACCATTAACCAGGTGACCTCTCCTATCCAAGAGAAGACAGGAAGGATAAACACAATAACCTCGGGGCAGCCCAGTCAGTGCAGGTTTCTCAAGGTTGCCCTGGCTCCTGTGGCTTCCCTCAGCCCCCTCCTACCCCCAGGTGGTGCTGCGGGACGCAGCAAAGAGCATTTTGCCCTGGGTCTTCAATCTATTATGTCCAGCCACTCCGACGTGCATTTTTATTCAGAGATAATTATGTGTTGATCAGAGAAGTCAGCGGCTGTCACCCATATGGCAGGCACACCTGCAGTGTGACATAGGTGGTAACGATGGCATGCTCTTGAGCTGTCATGACAGGGACAGGGACTTTATTATGTATATGTCACCATTTCTCTAAGGGAAATTATCCTTTTCCGTACAATGACAATAATGAACCTTACAACACTTTCATAAACCCTGTTTCCAGGCCCTTTTCTTGACCTTCATTAAAACTCTGCCTAACAAATTCAATGCTTTATGAACAAAATGCAAACTTTCCAAGCAAGTGTAAGTGAGCTTTTGGAGCTTCTTATTATCCGCTTTGCACTGTTAAGCCGCTTGGAGAGTCAAAGACCCTGCAGAGCACATCCGCTCCTTCATGAGGGCCATGACCATGTATAGAAAGACTATGACAAGGACTAACTAGCTTTTAAGTTTAGAAATCTGGCCGGGTCTTAGAGCGTTTTAGGAGAAATTTTGTACCTTTGTGTGTTAAAGGGAATCCTTCTATTTAATATAGAACAAAACAGAACAGAACAGAATAGAATAGGAGTAGAACATTTTCAGTTGGAAGGTACCTACAATGATCATCAAGTCCAATTGCCTGACCACTTCAGTGTTGAACACAAGTTAAAGTATTTTATTAAGGGCATTATGCAAATGCCTTTTAATAGCTGACATGACTGGGGCATCAACCACCCCTCTAGAAAGCCTGTTCCAGAGTAATATAATACAGAATTATATTACTCTAGAATTACTCTCACTCTCCTCTTGCCTTTCTTTGCTTCATTCTTTACATATTTCCTTCTGCTTTTTAGTTCATGGCACAACAGAGTCTCTGTGGAACTGAAACCAAAGAAGAACAGACAGAAAGGCATTTTGTATCCAGAGAGAAGGAAGAAGAAAGAAAGGGAAGTGAGCTCATGCTATTTCTCTCAGGCATCTGCAAAAGTCATATCTAAGTATCAAAAGGGGAAACTGAAAAACTCTTCTAATAATGTCTATTATTTAGGTGGTCTTTTAATGCAAAACCTTCTAATTGCAGTGTTCTCAGTTAAAAATTAATGATCAAGGCATTAGAAAAATTATGTTACCAAATTGATGCTGTCAGTGCCTTTTTTACAGCTAAGTTTTCTTTTCTTAAAGCTTCAAGAATTTGAATATGCAGTGTAAGTTGACATTTTCTAACTTTGGGTTATCTTTCATACAGATATTCATGAGAACGCATGTGTGTAATATGCCTGCTTGCTGTGGTTGTGCTTAACGTATTTCTCCCATTTTGATATATACAAATCTACCGTCTGCAACATTATTTCAATAGCAATAGAGTACTTCAGAGTAGAAATAATTTCTTACATGTGAATGCTGTCTAAGTGTCTAGAGAGAACAGAGGGTAGAGGAATATAGCTTTAAATTTACATTTTAAATTCAAATGGATTTGGCAAAAGTTGCTAGCAGAGAAAAAATGTAAAATTTGGGACAGTTGCAAACTTATGAACTTTCTCAGTCTCTTTCAAATGTAAATATTACACTGTTGAAAATGCTTGCGGGACATGTGTATGAATTCTAGAATAACATGCCCTTTGGTTCAGCTGTGGTCTAAATAACCACGCAGAATGCTGAAGTGCATAAAAAAGCCCTGAAAATTTTAACTGAATAATTCTTTTATACTTAGTAGATTACTGTTTTGTTCACATGGGTTTGAATAGTTTTCTTGATGAATACTAAGGCTAGGAAATTAATTTGAAGTTCTCAGGTATATTTTTAATGAGTTATAGTTTAATTAAGCAGTTAACCATCACAATTACAAATAGCAATATCATAATGCTGCATTTAAAAATGGAAACATACAATGCCTTATGAGCCACTAAAGTCCCTAAACTTCTCATTGGTGTCCTGGTCAGTATTTTAAGAGGCTGTAGAAGTATTGCACTCTCACTAGAGACAAGAAAATGAGTGGAGTATCGCAGGTAACTGAAAGTTGACTAAAATGTAGGCCATCAAAAAGCAATTGTCAGAGCTGGTACTGCTCAGGCTATAAAAGTTAACTGTTTTGAGAAACAGAAAAAAGACTTACTAAACAGGAGTGGTCAAATCTCAGTTTATATCCAGAAATAACTTCACAAATAGCCTACCAGTGGACTGCTCTGTGCTATACCACCCAACATACATGTATCACTGTCAAATGAATATATATAAGCTCTCCCATTTTCCATTCAAACATTAACTGAATCCTATTTAATTCATTAAAAATAATCAGACTGCAGAACAAAATAATATAGTTGCTGAAAGTATGATTTCCACATCAAATTGAGCTGGTATACATAACTTCTTGATCTCAGATATGGATGTGTTATTAGAAATAGTCAGTGAAGCAGTAATATAACACAATTTTGTTCCAAGTTTTTTTGAGGTGGGAGTAGAATATTTGCTAGCTGGGAAGTAAATGGTCTTGTCTTGTGATGATAAAATTCTGCCTTTTACGAATCTGATCGCTGTTCTTTGGTATTTCTGAGGGGAAACCCTTCTCAAACACCCAGGGTTAGATAAGATCCAAAGCTAACAAAAATAAATGAAACATTGTTTTTTTCTTCTCTTCCTATCTGAGTAGGAATGTACAACATGACAAGAACCATATGGGTCACAGGGTCCCGTCTGCATATAGCAAACCATGACGTAATAAATAATCCAAGAGTATTTCTACTTTCACTTTTCCTGTGAGCAACACAGCACCCATCCATCTCCTAGGCACATATGAACTGGTGAGGGCAAAAAAATCCAAATACCTCAAAAATTTAATGTCAAAAGAAAAGAAGAAAAGCAACCAAGGAAGCCATTACTGCTTTTGATTCCTGAAAGAATAAGGAATTTGTTATAAGGTCTTGTGTAGTAAATCCATGTGAGAAAATGCTGGACACACATTTTGATATGCATTCTGTTCTATGGCAGTAGCAGGGTGCCTTCATCTCAATAGCTGATGTTTTATACTCCATATATCCATTTATCCATTTATATTCTATATGTCCATTTTATATTCCATATATCCATTTATCATGTTTCAGAAAATGCTGACGACCTGCTTGAAAAGAGAAAAGCAAAAGAAAACAAGCCAATACTTCACTGCTAAGGCTTTTTGGTTTGTTGTTGGTTAGTTGCTTGATTGTTTTGTTGTTGTTGTTGTTGTTTGGGGTTTTTTAACTTTGAGTGGAGTTTTTTTGTTTGTGGGGGGTTTTTTTGGTTGTTGTTTTTTTAAAACTACTGTCTCACATTAGTAACTTCTTTAATCGTAGGATTCTTTTGATAGAAGAAAGGAAGAATTGCTGACAACTGATGCTGTTGTATTTATGAAGGCTCGCATGCAGTCTCTTTACTTAGAGGTTCTTCTGGCATCCATGGCAGCTTCAAACAGTTTAACCTTATGTCCTGGGTTCAGAGTAAGGTAAGGGATGGAAATGTTCAGAATGTTTATTGAAAATATAGCCTCCTAATTAGTACTGTTGTTCTTGCAGGCAATAAATAAACAAATTTTAAAAAGACCTGATACAGCTATGTCTTCTGGTTCCAGGGAGAGCAGGCTAGCATAGGTTATTGTGCTGTTGAGGTATTTCCAGCACAAATCAACATTTGAAACAAACAAAAAAGTAAAACAGGAAATATATGTACCTTCATACAGATCCTCCCTGTTTGTTCTGCTCAGGTAGTCTCCTATTTCTTTTCCAGATAAAGTCTACCCAGGGACAGCACTTTCAGTCTCCCAAATAGAGTGTTGTACACTTTATTAGGAACTTCAAAATTAGACAGGAGGAAAACCTGGGAGAAAACACACTGGCTGGTAAACTAAAGTCTTAATTTTACAAGCTCTTACCCTCAAATGTAGGTTATCCTAATGACATTAGGTTTTTGGGGAGCCATAGTGGTACAGCCTAAAGACATAATGAATCAGGTCCCTACAGGACAAATTGGCAGAGCAGTATTTGTATACACCGGACAATTAGTCACATCAGAAACTGAAAAAAAAAAACCCAGAAGAGCTGATCAAACTTCTAAGTGTGATTCTGTGCAGTATTGCTTCATTGGAAGCGTATCGCCATCATGAAATGGAGCTATATGTAGGGTTACTTGAGCTAAGAAGGATTTGGATGGAAGGTCCATAGGAGGATGTGCAGTGTTGTTCTGGTTTCCAGCTTCATGCCAGATGCAGGCTCTAAGAATTTTAGTGACTTTAGTCATCCTGCATCCAGTCCTGAGCTGGCTCATGTTCAGTCAGCACTGTGTAGCTCTGACCCATACTTCAGCAGTCATCTGGCCTCTCTCTGGCTGTCAGTTGGAGGGTCTGTCCGCCCCAGGGTGTCAGTGGTTCTTCTGTGCATGAAGCTCACTGCAGTTTCAATACCTCAAACACAAGGATAGCTGGACTCCACAGGAATCTTTCTGTTCACCTTCCTGTGCTTCAGACTCACCTTTAGTGATTACGTAGGGATTGTTATGCAGTTTGTTTCTGCAGAAAAAATTAAATTAAAAAATCCCCAAATAATTTAGTTTCGATGGCAAGGCAGCCTGATCTCCCTGATGCTTTACTACATTGAATGATTTTACCTCATATTTTTCATATGTGTGCAAATATATATATGTATATCAGCATGTAGAGTTATCTTGTTATGTATTTTACTAATTTGTTTACATTTTAGTGTGTTCACTTATTTATTTTCAAACAGAATTCAGAAACTTCTTTTAGAAAGCTATAATTTTATTTCAATGGTGGATTGTTCTGCAACAGATACTCGTAACCACCACCAATACCTACTGAAAATACTCAACCTAAAGAAATGGAGTCATGCATTTGTGTTCCCAAGCAAGCTTTTCCTCTTTTTTAAAAAAAATGTTAGTAGTAATGCTCTATTATTTATTACATGTGTGCTGTCATACGTGAGGACACAGTTACCCTCTAGACATATTACAAATTAAATGAGCTCTGCTGAAGCAAAAATAAAACAGCAAATGGAGATACTTGGAGCCTGAAACCAGGAGATGTTCATCAGCAGTCTGAGTCAACAGTTTCCTAGTTTACTTTCAGAATCACAGTATCCTCCTAAGTGCATGTATCCTGCTGATCTCAAACAGAGCTCCTATTCATGACCAAAATAACTGCATAGGGCAGTGGAGTTTCTGTTGTATTTGGATTTCAAGACAGGAATGTTGCTTTCTGATAATAAATACAATAGAAGTTCTTTGTTTCTTCAGAGACTGCAAATTATTAAGGGCTCTGTTACTGGTCTGTTCAGTGTTACTGTTTAGAGACTTAAAACATATATTGATGAGTCTTTAATGGCTTCTGTATTTACATTTCCCTGCAGAGATTCGTTTAATTGGTAATGTTGAAGACGTTTGTGCCTGATGTTGCATAATTTTTGTTTTCCTGAAACATACCACCGTGCTCATTTTTGTGAAACAAGGGCTTGTTGTCTGAGGTCATAAGTCACTTGAAGGAAATATTTGCTTTACAACATCAGCCCAAATGTATTTTGCCATGCTCAAAGACAGTACATAGTGAAGAATGGCCGTTTCGGCTTTCTACCAGTCTAACAGACCCAAATGCTTTTCAGTTACCAGAGACTTCAGCCTGTTCTCAGTGGACTCAATTACGTATTACAGAAAAGGTAAGTAAATAAAACTTAGCTCTTCAGATAAACAAATAACTCATTGGCTCTAATGAAGACATAGCCTCCAGTCTTTCTATGAATGATAGACAGCATAGATAAGACTCTCCTAATTTCAGCTGAGATGGCAATTTAAGAATTTCTCAATTTTCCCAGCCTCCTGCTGCCCCTCCAGAAAACCTTAGGACTCCTATCAAACTTATTCCATATCTGCTAGCTCCACATAGATGCTCCAGATGCACTATAACATTTACCCAGAAACCCTCTGCAGCTCAGCTAGCCACTCAAGAACCCATTCATAATCAGAGGAAAGGAACAGGTACTTTGATGCTATAATTCTTTGTCATATTATATATGCCTTTGTCATGTTATATATAACAGCAAAACAGTACTGTGAGAGAACCTTACTTTCCATTTACTCTACTGAGAGGGATTTAATTGACTTGCTCTTGTGACAGAAACCTCTAGACAAAGTCCAACACCGAATTTCTAATACTGTCCTGGAAAGTTTTACTGTTATTGAGAATACCTACACTCTTGTTTCTTGAAGTCTTGGTTTCTGTTCGGTCATGCCCCCTTTCAGGTTGCAAAAATAGTGATTATAGCACTGATCTCAAACCTAAATTCTGTGCTGTTATAATCAGAGCACTTTCAAAATTGCAATTTAATAACTATCACAGCACTTCTCTGACAAAGAATACTACATGTGAGTAGTTATTTCCATTTTGCTCCTAAACACTAGTGAGCGCAAGGGGATACAGAACATTCCATTAATTTTTGCAAATGTGATACCTGCCAAAGTGTCTGGGTTTCTCTGTGCATTGATCTGCAGCAGGAAAAGAAAGAATTCCTTCTTGTCTAGCCCACCAAGTGCCACTAATATGTTTTTATAACAATAGCTTTACTGTAAATGAGGGTTTCATACCTCTACACCCATAGGCTGGCAGTGACCAGTGCTCTGATTTGACAAACCAGATAACTGAGATGTCACAGAAAGTCTCAGAATTTGGAGCAGCTCCTACATTTCTCATACGTTAGACTGAAATGTAAACCACTTCATACTGTATTTCAAAAACATCTGCCAATTATATGTGTTTGACTAAGCTGTCTTTAAGTACTGTTTCAGACTTAGATCAGCATTCCCCTTGTGGGGCAGAAATTTCAGCACCTCACTGCTATCTTCTGAACAGCTGCAAACCACAGAACAAATGTACATTGTTTCCTCCTCCAGAGAGCCATCTGCCTGATGGATACTCATGTCTGCTACTTCTCTGATTCTGGTGGCTGGAACCTATGCCATGAGTAAGAAGATCTTATCTGCATACCCCAGCAACAAGTCAGGCAGAAGAAATAAAAGTACTCACAATTAGACCATATAAAAATTTGTACACATAAAGACCTAGAACAAGGCTTTCCTAGTAGCTCTCATTCTGATATCTTACTTATTTAAAACGTTTGATTTTAATGACATTTTAATCTTGTTTTGGTAATTACATATGTGTGGATGTGAGGCTCCCACTCAAGACACTTTTTTTGCCTTCAGAAGTTACCAGTTACTAGTGCCCTGAATGTGTCTCAACTATGTCTCTGTTTATTGCATACTTTTGTTCAACTTTTTTTGTTAATTGTTAAAATGCTCAGATTAAGGTTTGTTTTTCTTTCTGTAAGTCTTATAGCATTTAGCACATATAAACTGTGAAAGATCAGAACTTCTCCAATATAAGCAATATATCATGCATTTCTTTTCATGCATTAAAGTTCACAGCAATGAGCTCCATTTTCCGAAATAATATGAGCATTAACAACAACAGATGCCAAGCTCTCATAATGCTTTAATTTTCTTTCAATTTTAGATTTTTTTTAATGTTTGGATGTTTCAGTCCAACATTTATTGTGACACTGAAAGTGTGTGGCGCTGTGTCTCAGGATGGGAGAAGTACTATTTTAATAATATTCATAGGTACTTTATAATGCAATCACTGTTGACTGAAGAGCTTTACAATGAAGAATTCTCTCTTTGTGCAACAGTTAGAAAAATAGATTGTTGTTGTAGGTGGAGTTTTGGGATGTTCCCAAAACACAGATACAGAATACTAATATTGCTGATGGTGTTGCTAAGTAAATGTAAAGAAGGCCACCTTTCTTCTCCATAAATTTTCATTAAAAAACACACCAAACATATTTTATACAAATATTCAAAAAATGTTTCAGATTTCTATGTGCCAGATATGGGGCACTTCATGCCAGACAGATTTTTAAACTGGAGTCTTACAGAGAATGGTTAGTTAACATATTTTTAATGATGAATTAATAAGCAGTAAAAGCATTGTAATTCCAGTGCGTACAGAACCTTGTGTTTAAAGGCACAGGTTCAGTGAGAGTTGTTCTGCGACCTTTGTGGTGCCAGTAAAGGTTGGGTTCAGCACAGGCAATGTCCAATCAGTCTTTCAAGGTTAACTACACATGCCAGCCTCGGAAATGAAACAATTAGTAACAAATTTTATAGGTATATTCTGTCAAATTTAAAAGGCGATCAGAAGTCTAAATCAAAATTATGCCTGAGGAAAGCATTAAAAAAAGAAGAAAGAAAGAAGAAAGGAAATGAGGAAGGGCTTTTCCCCTCACTTCCCCTTCGGTCTTCATTCTGAACTAGGTACTGAAAATATTAGAGACAGCCTTCACTGTTTGAAGGAAAAGCCCACAATGTAGAGGGTAGGAGTGCTCACGAAGGATGACATCAGTAATCACCTGGGCAACACTGGCACAGTAAGTGTGAATGATTCATTATACTGTAATTAACTTTTAATTAACTTTGCCCTGCTTTCTTTATTTTAGAAAATTAAATAAACTTCATTTTATGTTACCCGCTAAACCAATGAGCAGAAGCTAGAGCTCTGCTCTAATTAAACTCAGCAATATGACAAAACTGTGTGTAAAGCATAATGAAGAAATGTTTCTTTGCAACATTCTTATGGTTTTTAACACTTTGATTGATATTTTTTTCAAATATTTCCGATTAACTGCAGAACACTGAAATCCCACAAAACATTTTCTTAGTCTTGCATTTTTTCAGGAAAAACAGCAAAGGTGTTTCTTATATAAGAAAATGATTTTCCAGAATCACAAGGTCCGTTCATTTATCATTTCCCTCTTCCCCATACAATTGCAAATACCTATAAACAAATAATAACAACCAGAACAGGAAGTTGAAATTAACAGATCCAAAGCTGCTGTTTAGAAGGTTTGGGTAGCTAGCAAAAAAATCTGGTATTGCTGTTAGCAAATTAAGGAAAATTATATTTCTGCCTGTTTGTGGGCTAGTTCTCAGTCAATCAATTCCATCCAGTGAATACTTCAAGATCTTTCAAAATTGTGTTTTTCCATCTGGTAGCAAAATAAGCTAAATTCTTAGGTTGAAATTTTGCCATATTGGAGTCAGCGGAATTTTGCCATTGACTTCAACTCTGGATGAGAGGGGATACATGATATTAAAACAGATTGAAACATGATCTTTTCCCACTTAAAAAAAATCTCCTTAATTAGAAATCAATCTTGTTTCACTGAATATATTCAGTTTTGATAATGTCACTGAATGACTGCATACAGGATGAAGTTTTCAAAGAGAAGGCATTGAACCTAGTCTTCATTAAAAAGTTTAGCACTTAGCTTTAGCTTTCTCAAAATAGTTCCCCATCTCTAGGCTTGTGAATATTTTTGAAAATTATTCATTTATTTTCTGCCTTAAAATCCCAAATAAATTAAAATTTAAAAAATATTAGGAACAAGAAAATTCTTGTTTTCCAGCCAGCTCTACAATCTGCATTTCTACTGACTATAATCTGAATCTACCTTGCTGTATGTTAACTAAAGATCAAGCTGTCTAGCTATGTCTATGACACGGAAAACTTTGCAACTGGTGATGGGAGAAAGCCCTTTCCTTTTTTAATTGATTTTCGTTCTCCACCAGCATGCAGGATTCCTTGTTGTTTCAGTTACCTATAACAAATCAGTACTTCAGTATGCTTGGCTTCCTTTCCTGCTCTTCCCACCTACCTACTATACTGGTCCTCTCTGCAAGCATAATTGCAATGAAATTATATTGCCTGCTTTATATGCCTGGGCAAAGCAGATAATCTTCAGACATCTCAAAACAGATAATCTTAGTTGAATCTCAAATCCAGCTAAGACAGAAATAGGAGGAGTAGAAGGGAAGAAAAGAATATTAAAAATTGCAAAAGGAGGGCTAATTAGTAAAGTCGGAGCAATTCAGAGGCAGAAAATGGCATTTGAAAGAAGCAATGGGAATAGGAGGAAAACATGCTGATTTCTGTGGAGTATGAGCTGACTCATAAGAGAAGCTGTTCAAATAGCAGGTGGAGCACAGACACAGGGGAGAGAAAGAGAAATTTTTGCTGATGGCGAACTCCTTGTTTTTCATTTCATTTGCAAGGAAAAAGATGGCAATGATATGTGAAAAAAAAGGTACAAGTCATTGATGAGATGCTTCTTTTTTTTTCAACATCTTCATTTACTATCAGCTACTTGACAAAGGGAAAATCATACAATTCAGCAAGTGAAATAAAAAATTTCCATTTAACTTCTGTATCATTACTGCTGAGTTACAACATTTGCAGTAAGATGAAAAAGCAAATGCATTTTAACAACATGTTTTTTATTTACAAATTAAAAAAAAAAATGAAAATTGTTATCTCTTTCTACATGATTACCTATATATTCCTTCTTCTCCCTAGGGATATCAGGCTTGAATTTCTACTTATCAGCTCCGCACTTTTTTCTGTATTACTCTGACGTATAGATTAACCTGTCAGACCTAACCTAAAGGCCTTGACCTCTACTCTCCTTTAGGTACTTCAGGATTTTCTTCTGCAATGGCATCTACACAAAGTCCGTGGTGGAGAGATTGTGGTGTAGTTAGGGAGAGCTAATTTTAATTAATTAATCAATTAATTAATGCCTTGGAACATTCAGGTTATTTAATGTCTCCCTAAGTAACCTCATCTTATTTTCATTACCCTCTTCTTGTCTATTCCCCTCTTTCTTTTTGCGTCAGATTTGCTTGCTGTATCTTGTTTTAAATTAGATTCTTCAGGGCAGTGATGCTGTCAGACCTGGTTTGTACAATAGCAGGTGTGTTTGGGCCTCATCCTGACTTGAGCTTTTGGATACAACTGTAATTAATTATCATTTACAATTGAGCCATAGTGATGTTAAATGCCTTGTTCAAGGTGTCAAAGCAAGTCAGCAGCACAGTTCCAAATGAAACCCAGATGGCATCTTTCTCTGCTCTAACCACAAGACCACTGCTTGTTCTGTGGGACTGCTACACTGAAATAAATGTTCAAAGATATCACAAAATTTCCCCAAGAAGAACGACGGTATTTTTTATTTCCCCAGGCTTCTCAGAGAAAAAAGCCTCAGATACCTTTTATGTTAAAATACAGATTTCCTTTTTTAATCTACAATTTCAGAAGCCTCTGGTTGCCACAAAATTACTTCTTGCCTATTCTCAATAAAATCTCTTTGTTTTGTTCTATCCAAACAAATTTCAGTATGGACTGGAGATGCAAAAGATGTAGAAGACTGCAGAGAATGCAATATAATGATAGGGCCCTGAAAAGGAAACTAGCAGTTGCTAGGATAGATATACTGTACTTTAGGGATGTCACAGGTAAAAGAAGTTGATCTTAGAAACATCCTTGCAACATTTGAGACCATAACCACTCATGGAAGACATTCCTAATTCAGGAACTGATTCTTATCTGTTAGGAATTCAGTTCTTTTACACGTTCAAGAGCTTAAAACTATATAAGGTGATAAATGCTCAGCAAAGATAGAAATCTTCCATACTTCAGCTCTGAATTCACTGAGATATGTATCTAAATCAACTAAACTGTAGTCATTCTGAATCATGGGCAACCAATTGCCATGATCAGAACTCTTTTATTGTTTCTACTGTCAACAACAAGCTTGAGACAGTGACATTGCTATGGTGTTCTTACTAATTAGTTGACAGGAGACATACTTGACAAAGACTTATCAACAAATAAGAATATACATAGACTCATAGAATCATAGGGTTAGGTTGGAATCATACGTTAGGGTTGGAAAGGACCTTAAGATCATCTAGTTCCACCCCCCCTGCCATGAGCAGGGACACCTCACACTAAACCATGCCACCCAAGGCTCTGTCTAACCTGGCCTTGAACACCGCCAGGGATGGAGCA
>JANHGB010015803.1:0-21755 GCA_026283785.1 Coracopsis vasa | reverse complement strand
ATCTCTAACCCTGCTGCATCCCTTGCCTTGACATCCCATGGTACCCAGGTCCTCCCAGCCTGTGCTCAGGTCATCCCCTTCCCTACCTGACAGCTACTATTAATTTACAAGGGAGGTAGCTGACAGATAGAAAGTTACATTTATATTATTTGTGATGGCAATAGGCTTCAGTCCTTTTCTCATTACTTTGTCATTCTCAATTCACCTTGCCATTTCTCAAACAGCAGATTTTTCAACACATGATCAATCCACCCAAAGACACATAACTAGAGCACCTGGACAAGTCAATGACCTGCCTGCCCAGTTTCTCAGAGGAAAATTTTGGGTGAGATCGTGAAAAGCATGTCATGATGACAATGCCCCAAGCACGTCCCTGTAAAAGTTAAAACAGAAGACAACACCAAGCATTCACTATTTGAAAATCCTGTGCTGTTAGAAGTCTGCAAGGTCAGACTTCCTCAGCACAAGCACTCCTAGCCTAGTTTAGTAACCTCAAAAGCTAGGCTGCTTGCAAATTAGAAAACAACTTTGGCCTGCTTTGTGGAATTTCCCACCAGCTGACTTTATGACCAGGAATCTTCGCATGTAAGTTCAAAGTAGATGCCATGTACGTATTTCATTAGGTCTTGGACCTTCCCAGGCATTTTGTAAATGTCATTTAAAAATCAATATGGGCTTTGGAATGGTAACACAATTAACATTAAATAGCTGATTTATCCCTATTTTACACAAGATTTATCATGACAATTTTTTATGCATGAATTAGTCAGATAGAGCAAATTACTTTCTATTATAATGGGCAATCCCTATGCTTCATTCAAATTGCATCTCTCAAGAGCTGAATAATGCACCTGCTATGTAGCTAAACATAAAATGCATTTTCTGCAATCCTTTCAAGTTTTTGTCTCAAGAAAAATTATTTCTCAAATACTTCATGATGGGGATAGAACTCTATTAATCACATAGAAGAATATTTTCCTTCTCTGTTTTCTTTAAAAAGGACAATTTTCTAGGAGAAAAAATATCTAAAAAATTAGCTTGAGAACCCAACATTCAGAAGATTTATAGTTTTAGTGTCACACTGAATTGCAGTTTCCTTAATAGCTTGAAGAGCAGAGAAGATGTGAAATAAATGTTAAAGACAAAACTTTTCTTTATTTTTTTTAAAAAATAAATTTTTTTCTTTTTATCTTCCTTCATTTGGCGCTCTGTTTTCCAGGTGAAAATTGAAGAATTGAGTTACTGAAAAGAACTGAGGTGTCTCAGATTCAGACTTTCACTTAAAACCACATATTTTACATAAAAGCAACACCTGATATTAATTTTGGTTTTATTTTCTTAATCAAAAATGCAGTGAAAGTAGGTCTATTGAAACTTCAGTTTGGTAAAAGTCAAACATCTTTCTGGAGCACAGAATGAAAAGTTTCAACCAAATTGTTAGTAATATGGTGAAAATTCTGGCGTAAAGAGTCAAAGGAAATATTTATTCAGCAGACCAAGGATTCCCAGATACTGAGCTGGAAACGGAAATTTTGGCTGCAGCACAATACCTGCACTCACATGAGTTTTTTCTCACTCAGATTAGGAATGACAGCAGCAAAGATGTCTCAGAATATCAGCATTGACCTGTGCAGTACTCAGTGAAACAGCTCCTGCCATATTTCCATGGCTATTCTCCTTGTGCTTGCTACAGTAAATGCTGTTCTGGACTAGCTTTACATATACAATAACACCATCTTAAACTGAAAGACTAGTTAAATATTTTCCTATATGAAAAATAGCCCTTTTCCCCTCCATACTAAGAGATTGAGCTGAAGTGGCATGGTTAAGTGTGTGGTGTCCCTGCCCATGGCAGAGGGGTTGGAATTAGATGATCATAAGGTACTTTCCAATCCTAATTATTCTATGATTCTACGAAGAGTAAAATATATCCACCAAGAATCCATGCAGAGACTTTCTGCTCCTGCTGCATACAGCACTGAATGCACATTGAGAACCTGGGATGAATATACAAGACTTTCTGCCTTCAAAGCCCTACCTGTCTTCAGTTTGCTGACATGGGAGTATCAGCCACAGCACACAAGTTTGTGGTCATCAATTGGGTAGACTAGTTGGATGGGGAAGTTGAAGCTGGCAGAGTGAATCATTAGCCAAAGCTCCAGCTTAGAACATGCAGTAAGGGAACAGTCCTCAAAGCTCCCTGGAGAGCTCAGGGATCACCACTGCACATGAGCACCAAGGCTTGGCTACAATGCTTAGGAAACAAGCAAGGGACTTGCAACTAAAAAAGACTGGATATGCATTCTAACAGTTCCAAATTATTAGATAAGCAACGCCATATCCCAAAGAACATAATACTATACAGATCTGAAATTGTCTTTATTGTAGCTGTGTTGATAATAGTCTAGGATCTCTTAGGATTTTCCTACAAGAGGTCCAAGGGCAATCCAAAGAACTGCATATTTTGAATGGCAGACCCAAATATCACTGAGATTGAAATATAAAACTGAAAATGCTGTATCCTTGATTTTGAGTTCCACAGAGAGCTGAATTATATTCCAATTGCATCTGTTACTAGTAAGAGATGAAATAGAAATAGTTTTTGGCTTAAATTATATCAATTTTCTTTCAATACACTCATTTCTCCAAGATCCCCAACATCTCAGTGTCCACAATTATACCTTCCACTTGGATATCTAGTTTTTGGTGAATTTAAGAGTTCTGACTAGACATCAGATGTTGCTGTGCTGTTGCTGCCAGACAACAGTCTCCGTCCAAGCTGGCTGCCAGGTACCCAGAAATCCCAAGAAAATGGCCACTATAAATCCAGCACTTCTAGTCTAATTTGGTCCCTGTACAGCTGGTCCATAGACATTCTAAATGAATCAATCATTTTTAATGCACCTGCACCCACAGGTAATTTCACATAGCACAGATACATATGTTTGGATCTGATAAATCTTTCCCACTGCTCCACTTCATTTCACAGCCTACATTTCTGCTTTTGCCCTGCCTGAGGAAAAAAAAAAAAACAACAAAAAATACAAAAAAACCCACACCAAAATCTGGTAGAGAAACAGACAAAACGAAGCAAAAATAAAGCTCCAAACATAAAAATACTCACTCTCTGATGTGTAACTCTATTTGCTTAAAAGATTAAAACACTAAAAAGTAAATACATACATATTCTGTGTTGCTTTTGATATTATCAAAAATCCCAATTTATAGCAAATACTTATTAATATTCTCAAATATACTCTATCTGCTTTCACTCCATCTTACTTCATGCTCTTTCAAAGACTGAAGCTAAACAAAAGTGGATACACAGGTAGGTGCTGACCATTTCTTTCAGATTTCAGGTAGATTTTCCTCTCTGGGGGCAGGGTTGGCCAACTCTGAAATCCCTACAGTTTTCATCTCTCAGATGCAGCCATTCCCAGTGTTAGGAAAAGAAGTTCATCAAACGAACTATGTTTATGCCTCATGAAGCACACATTCTCAGTTTCATAGCAGCTTCAGGAAAATAGAGTTGCATGTTATTAACTAAAAAGGAAATAGAATGGAGTCTTCTTTTAAGACTCTGGAAAGTTGCCCAATATTTCTACAAAGCAAGTCCTTATCAAGCAAATACAGCATGACTAGTCTTACAATAAGTTTTCTGACAGTTTTTAAAGTGTTCCATAACTGTGATGAAAGAGAAGCAATTTAGATAAGTCATCCCCCTTTTATTTTTATTAATAAAACTGGGTATCTGCTATCAAAGTAACCATCCAATTGCATTAAAAAGCTTTCATGCGCAATCTGGTTTTGAATATTAAACATTACAAAAAAATTCAGCAGTGGCAGTACAAAAGCTATGTAAAAAACACAGAAAACACTAGCAGCTGCTGTTAAGGATAAAGTATGATTGTAGGAACAGACAACAGACAACAGAACAACTGGACAAGAATCTGAACCTAATGTTTGATTAGATAGTATCTTAAATTAATATTAATTTCAAGGAATAGATTATTTAACAATTCTCCTTTTTGTATTTACCCAGTCTGTATAAATGGGGGAGGAGTTTACAGGCATGCAAAATGTTTTAAAATAGTAAATTATTAACTTATTTGACATTTTGATTTCTTTTCTCCTTTGAGGTGGTGGCAATGATTTCAAGAAATTTAGATCTAATTTCTATACTGAATAACCCATTATTCTTTTTAGCACAGGCACATACTAGCACTCAGGATGAAATATTTCATTTGGGCTGACGTTGTTGCTATGGGCCACTCACTTCTCACAGTGCTCATGGGTTTCCAAGTTTACCACCAGACCCAAGTTAGAAGAAATTAGATTTCAATCTACAAGACACCTATAACAACAACCAACAGACAGCTAATCCTGTTGATGTCTCTCAATAATAAGTTTCCATTTTATCAGATTTATTGCCCTGGGAGATTGACACATACATAGTTAAGTTGTCAAAAACCTCATGTCATAACCTCCTGCAGAGCTTTCATGAACTTAACTCTCATCCCACCCACTCAATCACAGCACTGTAAATTGGTCCGTGACCATCAGTTTCACCTCCTTACTAATCTTACTTCTTCCTTGTGATGCTGTCACAACTCATCTCTGATGACCAAACTGCTGACCCCTTTAAGACCTGCATCCTACCTGGAAGCAACCAAATCAAAGGCCTACTGTTGTCAGCATGGTGCCCAAACACAGATACACATTGGGCACTTCTACTTTCTCCAGAGCTTCTTTTTCTGATAGGCCAATAGAACAGCTCATTGCCTCAATGGCCTCCAGGTTGTACCTCCAGCATGAGTTATTCATGCTCACAACACTTTACAAATTTTAAGTATTTACAAGACACACATTAGAATTTTTATCCTACTGTATTGAAAGAGCGTGCACAGTCAGAAATAAGTTAACAGCATGGATTTGCTGTTGCACCTACCAACCAACAGACTACTTTTATGCTCCAAAGGTTATATTTTCTCTTAGTAAGAACTTCCAATCAAGATGTAGAAACCCCTCCTGAGTTGTGAAAGAAACTCGTATCACAACTTCTGCTGGAGGTTCCAAACAGATTTCTTCTTAATTCAAATAAATCTAATCCAGGCAATACTACAGAAACAGACTTTAAAAGATGCCTAACATCTGAGCAGGCTCAGAAAAAGGTTACTTAATTTCACCTTAATGGAAAGTACATATTTTCTCTCCATTTACACAGTTATTCACTGAATTAGTCAAATTAGTACTAAGCAACAGTAGCATGAGGACGATCATCTTGCTTTTACTATACAAGATTATGCAGTTTTCATGCTGAACTGCTCAGAACTTGGGCAAAATGTGGTCTTATGATATGAGATGCTTGAAACTGAAACTGAGCAAAACTAAAATGACACTGGCAGAAGAGGTGGAAAATTCAAAAGTGTACATTAGGGAACTCTGGTGCAGATTCCTTTACCTGCAAATACATGATCCAAAAAGCCAACAAAATTAATAAGCATAGGTCAGTCTTGTATTTACTGATGCGAATGTTGGATACAGAGAAAACTTTGAGCACCGAATGTTCACTCTCATTTACAAGTTGCAGATAATCGCTCAATGTCTGCAGTTAAGCCCAACCTCAAACTGGGTCCTTGATCAATAGATAAAACTAAAAAGGACAAAAAAAAAAAAAAGTTGTCCATAGCATCCATTCAAATTTTCACATATTACAGAATGAGATATTTGCCTGAAGTACTAAGGCAGGCTAAAATATCCCTTTCCCAAATGTCATCTGCCCCTACAAGCTGACTTTAGGCACTGAATCTCATCCTGTACATAGCAGAGTTTCCTGGTTTTTAAGTACAGGCTGTAGTTATTTGGTCAACACTGCCCAGAATTTCTAATACATACAAAAGCAGTTTTCCAAATTACTACAGACATGGAATCCCCCTCTTAATTACAGCACCAGTTGCTGAAGAAGTTGCACCCTGAGGAGCATACAGATGTCCTACTGTGCCCATGGTTTGCTCCCTTTTTTTTTAATAAGCATTCATGTGGTGACTTCTGTATAATTGAGTTTAGCTGAATATGATTATGGTATTAATTATGAAAGGTAAGATAACAGGTTAGGAAGCTTAATTAACTCATCAAACTTCAGGTCTAGCCTACAGCAAATTGACTGTGTCTCTTAAAATTAAAAGCTACTGTGGATTGATGCAATAATTGTAAGATTTTATTTAAGTGAGGCCTGAAATTAATTGTGATAAAACTTAACGATCACTACAAACAGCAGATCTCCAATACCCCAGAACTACTGCTACTATTGGTCTTTCCTACAAGTCATAGATGTAAGGCTTTTAATATGGAAATTAGATGCAAGCAAATTAGCACTAAATATAACAAATTCATTATAAGGTTACCATGGCAACTTCTATAACATTAAGCATGAATTACGTGACAATAGAATTAAATATTGCTATCATTGTAGTCATTCAATTTACTTTATGCTGAATTGTGACCATACTCCTTGTCCAGAAAGTTTCAATGAAAATCACTTCTAGAAGATAATTTCAAAATCTCTAATTTCTGAAAGGCAAATAGAATTAATAGTCAAAAAGAAGAAAACTGGATCAGTGTAATAGTCTTACTGCTCTGTCTGAAGTTCTCCAATGAAAATCAAAAGACCTGATTAGTCCCTTTGATCCCTGTGTCACATCAGGAACTACTGAGAAGTAAGTCTCTTCTAGAGCAACCCCTCCTCTGAGTACAGGATAGGAACTTCTACCCATGGACTAATGTCTGTTTCTGGATATCCAACCTCATATTCAGCAGCAGTAGAATATCTTCTATTTTCCCAAATTCCCATGTTTTCTAGCTCCCATTTCTTTTTCACTATTTACCATTCTCTCAATGGCCGAAATTTCTCCACCTTTGTCATTTGCTTCTCTTTCAGTAATAGATAAAAGTCTCAACTTGCTCTCCAAAGTCTTCATACATTCAGTCCTTAAGTATTTTTATATTTTAAGTTTTGAATGGAGCTTACCTATTTTTCCTATTCCTCTTATGGTAAAGAGCACAACTGTTAGACCATTAGAAAACAGACTTTCTAGAAGCAAAGCATAGAAGTGCTTCAATCCATTTCTTTGTCCTTTATAACCTCTCAAGTAGCTACAGACTCCCATCTGGGAAAAGCTGGCAACACAGCTCTTGTTGTCTCTTGCTGCAAATGATCTTACAAATGACTAAAAATGTAGAACACAGAAGTCTTCTGGTGATTCAGTGTTTCTTATCCTTAGCAGATTTTTACCAAACAAGGAGGCAGAGGGAGGAGAGAGAGAGCAGGAGAGCAAGAGCAAGTGGGCGAGCAGTGAAGGAATAAGATTTTCATCCAAAGTAGCATAATAGAAGTTGAAAGCTTTAAGAGAGTTTAAGAGAAATGGCACATGCATATGAAATCACTTGCAGAAATTCCACAACTCTTTCCATCACACAGTTTGTGACTGGCTATTTCTTTCATATGATTACATAAACCACAGTATCTCCAACTGTTCCATTCTTTTTCTAAGATCTACTTTAGACTAAAAGCGCTATCAGCTTGTTTTTAACTATTTACATTCAAACCTAATATTTGCTTAGTATTTTACACACTGATAAAAATCAGTATTAATGATCTATAACTCTGCTTTTCTAACCCTTTTACAACTTCTGGAATGAAATCAGGAGGAAGAATACTGATTAAAGTGAGTGCAATTTATTTGGATTTCCTTCAATTTTTTTCTGCAGTTCTTAGCTCCAGATTTACAGCATTTAGCATAAACATCACCTTTATTTTACTTAATACAGTTTCCATATGTACCTGGCTTCACTTTTCTTCTAACAAGGCTGCACTCTTGCTAGACAGTTTACAGTTAGCAGTTTACAATGAAAAAGTAAATACAACTTCTGCAACTAGTTTTCCCTCTTTGGTAGTTACAAGACAGGGCTTTTTAGATACACAAAAACATTCTTTTTTTTTTTAAGCATTATTCACACTTTTGCTCATTAAATAGTTTGTCCAATGGGACTGGCCTCTATTGTTTTCAGCTTTAGATGAGCATCTCTTTGAAATTTCAAACATATCTACTGCTTGTTTGGATTTTATTCCATTTACCAAAAAGCCATCTGAGGTCAAGTCTTGATGATTCGCACTTACGTTTTTTGTGATCCTCTGTTCTGGAAATCAGTTTCTCCTTATCTGCTAAGATCAGGTCTCTGTAGCTTTATGCCATGTTGGATGGAAATGAAATGGAAAGAAAATATGCTTTAGAGCACTAAAAAACATCAGGCATGTTTTGGTATTAGCTGTATAAAGTTTTTAACATTATCACCTGAAGAAAAACCCTGTAGTTATGCAGTTTTTCCTCCTTTCACCCAATTTTAATCTGTGATTATAAGGCAGACTGGAGGCCGTAAGAGTCCCTCAATTATAATCCATCTTGCATATTATCTGTTATGACATTTTTCCATAAGCAATTAAAGATTGTTTATGCTTGTGACTTGTTAGTTCCTTGAAGGTGTTAATGTCTTTTTTGGTCTTGGAAGAAAATATGTCTTTCCTAAAAAACACTGCAACAACAACACAGGTTAGTTTGTTTGTTTATTTTTAACATAGCCATTTTATTCCCCATCTCATGATTTTTTACTGTCTATTATTTCCTCCTTGCCCTGTAGGCACATGCTTTCCATAAAAACACAATATGCTCTGGCACTTTGACTCTCTTGATATGGAGACCATACCATAAACCAGCAATTGCCTCTGAAGAGCACACAGCACTGTCTCTCAGGGCCACACAGTCTCATATTCCACTAGTGACCTCGCAAACTGCTTCTGATATAGCCTGCCCACTGCCCTTCTTTAAATCACCCCTTCAAAACCTCAGATCTTTGGACCTTCCCAAAGCAGTACCAAGCTGACACCTCCACCATCTCTCTATACCTGTTTCTGACCACTGAGTGATAGCAAAAATTTTGCAAAGGTAATATTATGTCTAACACTGCAGCAAGAACACCACTTGCCTAACATCCATAGCCTTGAATTTCCTATTAATTTGGGGAAGTTTTTTCACTTCCATTATCTAGACCCACTTAGAAATTCTCTCTATAGGTATAATACTGGAGGCAGTGTGCATGGCCGGGGCCTATTAGGAATTTTTGCTGTAACAATATGCCTCTATATCACAGTACAGATACACTTCAGCCCAGCACATTTACAAGGCGCTTCACAGACATTGCTAGATATCACACAGATATGGTGTTATGATAGAATACACTAAAAGACAGAACTACAGAAAACATACATTATTCTTTCTTTTATACATTGATCTTTGTGCACCAGATAATTATTATTTATTCTAGAAATAGTAAGCATGAGGAATAATCAAATGTTTGATATATTTATCTGCAAAACTCAAATCAACTTTGATCCTTGCCAAGAAGGGACTGGAAAAAATTAATTCTAAATATCCTAAATTATGATTACTTTTTTTAATTGTAAAAACAAACTGAGCAATATCAGGTTTATTCAGAGACTGACTATACAGAGAGTGATGAGAAATCAATCATATCACACTTTTCCATTCTGCAGAAGTTGAACAGTTTTTCCTGTATTCAGAAATACCTACTTTGACATTAGAAGCTTGCTTTACGGTACTAACACCAGGAAAGAGGGCATTACTTTCTTTTCTGATTTACATTGAAAATTAAGCTACCATGGAGTGATCACTGCATTTTTCCAAAGAGATTATTAAGGCTTTCAAAATTTAGTAAGGTCACATCATACACTGATCAAATTTCACTTACATGTTTATACTTCACAGTATTTCTCACTCTCCATTCACTCAGCACTCTGCAGGCATTCTTGTAACATCTAGAAAGTGGAATTTACAGCTATATAAAAAGCCACAAAACCTCAGTGTTACTGGGGTTTGCCACTAGTTTTTGAATCCTCTATATTTAAATAATCCACTGAGGGAAAAGCATTGCCTCTTTTCTTGCCCTGACTAATAATTCTCTTTAGCCATATCAACACTATTTCTTTATGACATGTTTTTTCATATTTCCTTCAGAAGACATTACGAAGAGATTGCCAATTTCTTTACTTTTAACTCCTTTATTTTTGACATATTGGCAATGACCCCAATGTTCAATTGAGCCATGTTCTTCACTGTAGTCCCCCGCTTTTCATGGAGATCACAGTTCTACCTTCCAGCTGATTTATACTCCCACCCTTTCTGCTTAATGATTCAGAAAATAGCCTCTCCTTGACAAACAGTTCTACATAGTGATCAGCTGAGGTGCAAGTCTTGCACCCTTTTAAATGGGTCTCTGACAGAGTCACATATGCTTTATAAAAACAGTATTCACAATTTTAAAAGTTACTGTGCAAGAAAGAAAAATTAGTACTAAAACTTCACAAAAGAACTGTAGATGTATGAAGTCAGCAGAGACACATTTGACCCAGCCTTCTCGTACTGGCCAGCACTGCCACCTGCCTTTCTGCCTGCAGGAAGTTCTGTTCAGTTGTATTGATGAATTTCAATAGTTGGTTTTAAATCCTCTTAAACCTGATTGTTCTACTGCTTATATATTTCAAGCACACTGGACAGCTGTATTAAATGTTTTTCTTTGGGATTTGATTACTTACAGTACATTGAGTTTTAATGCATCATCCACTGTTAACTCTGGTTTAATAATATCTTGGCTGGTTACAATCCAGTGTTATTACAACATGATTTGTAGGCAGCTGAGAGCTGAGAGCAAGCTCTGGATTCTGCCATGTATGTTATGAGAAATTCAATGTTCCTACATATAATGGAGGAACATCTGAAGAACAGAAAATTCCATATAACATACAGCTTTATCATACAGATCAACTGTCAATAGGAAATATTATCTGAAAATAACAAACAAACACAATGCATGTTAAAGTATGGATGCACGAAATAAAAAACATTCCAGCTGTAAAGAATGTTCCATTGCAGGTAACCAAAACAAATTTTATTGGATTAATCCCCCTAGTAAAAGCCATGTGCTTAGTTCTAACACCATTAATAATATTAAGTGTATCTACTGCAGCATAAGCACACTCTAAAGTGAGGGTATCACCTCAGTTCACCACTTTCTGATTAAGGGTGTTTCTCTTACCATAAATATTTTTATCCTGCCAACTATCTCTTTAATTCTCCAGTCCAGTATTAATGTCATATCTTGAAAATATTCAGTTGCTTTGAAATGTTTTATAAAGGAAAATAATTTCACACAAATTGTTTTCTTTCTGAATACCTAAACTTACTAGAGGACTAGCATATTCATCCAGCACTTACTTACAAAGCCTGTTTCTAAGTAGCTATCTGTAGCTCAGGTAACACTACTGTCTTATCAAAGGGAAGACAAAATTGATCTCTAGTTCTGAGGAAGAATGGCTGAATTGATATTAAAAAAAAAAATTAAATCACAGAACTTTTATATAGGCTCTGGTGTGCTTATATATATAACATATATGCACATACGTATAATTTATATATAATGTTTATATCATTTAACTAGATATTGGACTGTTGATAACATTTGAGAGTCAGATATAATGTTCAAATATTCTTGTAAAAATACTTTAATTGAGGCAAATAATAGGGAAATATGTATTCCATTGATAAACCATCATAAAAGTTAACCAATTATGTTCTGTGGGATTTTACCTAAACTGAAATTGTACTTTGCCTCCTACTTTCCAAGAGCACATTCTCTCCAGTGCAACGGGATGAGTGAGATGTCGGCGTTCAGGCATCTTGATTGCAGCACTGCATTAATACAGCACAACTCTCCTCCTTCTTCCAAAGAACAAAACTTCATATTATTTATATCATTCTATTTTCACTGAACATTGATTAAAAATACTTAGTTGGCTTACTATGATGAGCAGAAGTGTAACTAGAAACTGTTTCAGGCAAAAATCAATAGAACAATGAGAAGAGAATACAGATGTTTTAGTCCATTTCCATGACAGGATTTTTCCCTGCCATATAATAAAATTAATGATATTATTCAGTAGCCTTTAATTCACTTTCAGTTTCAAATGTATTTTACATCTTTAAATTAAAGGATGTTGATATCTTCTGCCTCATAACTTTGAAAATTTGTACTCCAAGAGACACAAAATGTTATTTACTTGGAGTGATATTCCTTGGCTCATGCCATGAGCCATTAAGGTATCACACAAAAAATGGGATAGCATTGATTTCCTCCAGTTTCATTTTTAAAGAGCTGAATGAACCCTAGTTATTTCTCTGAAATAAAAAGGGCAGGCCTTTGAGAAGCTTGAGGTGTAGCCTTTTTGCTGGCAGAAAAGCATCCTGAAACTCCAGGCTGAGGGCTGGGAGACTACAGAGGCTCTTTCAGGGGATTACAAAGCTCTTCTATTGCATTATTTTCCTTTTTGACTAGTTCTGTATAACTGAGTACCACAGCATAGTAGTGTAATACATCTTAGTATTCAGCAATCCGATGCTTTAAATCGTACTCTGTGACACCAATACTCTCCAAAAGCAGTGTAGGGAGTATAAGAGCTTTATATAAATATTCTGTCCACCTGTGCTGTATGTCTAGACCCCTCAAATTCACTTTTCCAGCCCACTGCAGAAAACATATGGAATTGCTGCCTATCAGCTCAGGCTTTGCAGTGCTGCAGTTGTATCACTCACCAGGCGCGTGAGCACTTATGAAATAAAATGCTATGCTCAGTGACTTCTGACAGAAAGCAAGAGCTTTCTGCAAAGCAAACTGAGAATGCTTCCATTACTAAAATGATTACACTGAACTCAGAAATATAAAGTAACAGGGAACCAGTAAATGATTTTACATGTTCTTTGCCTTACTTCATCACACATGCCTGTCCTGGATAAGCAAGGTGGTGGTGGTTGCGCTATAAACTTCTTGTCATCCTAAAACCCCTCAGGAATAGACTCAAAATTACCCTAGTGGGAATCAGCGGAGTTTTAAGGTCTAAAGGTGCTTAAAAGTCACGGCCAAGCAACAAAGCAGATATTTCTAGAGACTTCCTAAGCTAGATACACTTTAAGTAAGACTTTATGTGGGCTTTGAAAATCAGACTTTTTTTCTGATACAAGCAGTACAGAAAAAAGCTTATCATTCTTCACACTCTGGGGGATTTACCACCTCTGCAGTTTTAGCAAGCCCTATGCACACTGAATCCACGGCATATTTATAGAAAACAAGGTTGCTAGGTGATGAAGAGAAAACATTACAATCTTCATAAATTTAGACTTTTTTATGCAAAATTAGCTTGCAGCACTAAAGGCTATCTAAAAGCAATAGTGTACATGCTCAAATGCGAAATAACTAACCACTCAATTTTCAATGTAGATTTCACAGGAAAGTGCATCAAAGGATTGAACATGCTTCAGAAAAACAGTGGGAACCTTGTATTGCCCAAATCCTTCTTTTAGGTACACAGGAAATTTTGCAGAAAACCTCATTAAAAAAAAATCTTTGCCAGAGAATAGCTTCAAATTAGTATTTGCACAGTCTATCTTCCATGCATGTCAACTTTGATTTCTGTTTTTCTAAACAAAATTGACACTTATAGAAATGATAGTTTTGGTTTAACAATCTAGATTTTCAGAGCAAAGAAATTTCTATGGACTCAGTGCATCCAAGCCTTTGGAACTGTCACATTTAAGTTGTCCCCTCCCTTGTGAACCCTGTATTAGTAATAATGAGATGCAGAGGGAGTTATATTAAGATTTCTTCCAGCCAAAAGGTCTTATCAAGCTGCTTTATTGCTCTTGAAGGAGGAATAAGATGTATTTCATCCATTCTCCAAAAGGATATACACAGGTTTCCTAAGTATCAGAATCCTGGCTATACTTTATGACTAGGGTAATATATTAACACCTGGCAGGTCTAAAGAATGACTGCAAGAGGAAGGGATATCTTAGCGTAAATAATCTACTTCCATATTTGTCACTGAGGTCTTGTACCTTTCTTAGAATCCCTTCTCTTGACCTTTTCTTAACTCATATTGAGACAAACATGCTCAAGTCAGTAAGAGCTATCTTGAATGAAAATTAAACTCAGTTTCTAAACTGCTGGCCTCACACTGATTTACAGCAAGAAAACAGTCCAAGAATCTGAATGCCTACAAAACAGCTGACTTGGAGGACAAAACAAACAAAAAGGGATTACACTGAAAACTTACACTGAATAGTTTCACTTTAGCCATATACCAAATCTCAGGATCTGCTAAATTATGAAACAAATAGCTGCCTATTAAGCTGAAAATAAGCAGCTTCTCAGTTACTTTGTTTTCTCCAGAGGGAATGAGATGAGAAAACTCTTCAATTTTTCTCCTTCCATATTCTTTCCAGTGGATTTCCTAAAAAAGGGGAACCATTGCCTTTTCCTTACAAGTACTAGCATGGCAGTAATTTCAAGTGGGATTTAACTCTGAAGCTGCCCCTGTTTCCAGAATTGGCTTTCATCCCACATAATTCAATGTTTCTACTGGGTAGCCATATCAAACATCACATAAATCTTTCACTTGAAATCTTTCTAGAATCTGCTATTGCCTATATAACATTACAGATGCATATCTTACTTTAGCAATAGCATTCTTACACTGTATGTATTATATCACCTTCTATGGTAGAATGGATTTCAAATATTTTTAATAGCATTTTCCACTATAAAAAGCATTTTATCATTTATTCAACTCTTCCTGTCTTCATCTGACAGTAAAGCTACCAGATTTGTCAGGAGGACAGTGCTCAAGGTCAAGAAAGCACATCCCTGCAGGTTCATGGCAATCCAGTCATATTTGCCTCATTTGTTCGCTGCCAGTTTACATTTGCCTTCCATACTTCATCCAGCAAAATTTGAGACTATTTGGCTACAAAAAAAACCCAACAAACAAAAAACTCCCCCTCCCCCCAAACCCCACCCACATTATTACCATTCTGATAGTACTGCTATCAGAAGCTAAAGATGAAGTCATCTTTAACTTATGGAAAAATTCATCAGCAAATCCAATTCTCATAAATGTTAAGTTTAGACAGCAAGGACTTCAAATATTGTTAGCTTGACTCTGAAAGTCAGAATTACATGACTACAGTTAACATGACTACAGTTATCATACTCTTTATTAAAATTTGGTAATTTCCATCAAATTTGAAAAAGGAGTGGGAATTTAAGTGGGAGGAAAAGAAATTATGTGATTCATTCTAGCTAGCCTTTGTGGTTGAAGTGAGCAGAAATTAATTTATCAACCAGCCACTACATTGCTTTGAAAAGCCACAGCACTTACTGCCTGTTGCAAAGCCAGTAGCTTAAAAGAAGGCACGTAAGGAAAAGAGCTGAAAATATGGTATTTAGGTAACACAAGGACATGGAAGGTAAATGGGGGGTTAGATGGTATAAATGAAGACTATAGAGATCACAGAATCATAGAATAGAGATCCATTGAAGAGTTGAATATAGAATGGTGCAAGGGGAGAAAAAGAAATACTAGGTAAGACTGGATTATTGCAGCTAGAGTATAAGATAAGCTGTAAAATAAGGTTTTTGTTTCTTTTACTACTCACATGTTTTTTCATCTAATTTTTGTCTAATTATATGCAGAAAACAGTAAGAAGTTTCTGTGCCTAGGATGTGTAAAAATCTGTCTAAATACACGCACATGTGTATATGCGTATGTGGCAAATTCCTGTCACTGTTGGCAGCATGGAAATGAAAGCATATTTGATGATCTTCAGAGATGCATGCATGTCTAAGAATTTCCCTTAAAAAAATCAGCCATTCACTACAAACAGTTTAAAACAGTGCTGAGCAGAAAATACACAGTCTGCGTACTGTGAGATTTAAAGTTGCTGTGGAGGTAGCAATTTGTTCTCATTGCTTCTGCTCAGAATCAAAAAGAAAGACTTAGAAGCACAGTAACTTCGTAGGATGTTAGGTAAAGAACTATAAAGTGTGGTGCTAAACAGGTAAGCATGAAAGAACAGCAGTTACGGTCGCTGCATAGCATGACTAAGCATCTCTGTGAAATAAAAAAGTAGCATATTGTCAAGAGGTACTCTTCCTAGGGCTGAAGAAGCTGTAAGTGCATTGGTCTTCTGTAAGAGCACACTGCATTTCCTGGAGTTGTTGGCTGCTGAAGACATATTCCAGATAATAGATCCATGGATATCAAGTGTGTTAGATTACTTTTGTCAGAAACCTTATTCCTAGCAATTTAGCACAACCTTTAACATGTCTTTTAAAGTCTTAAAAAGTCTTTTGAAAAAGAGAGATTAAGATAATACTGTATGAGAAGGATCACTTTAAAGAAACAACACCTCAACGCTCTTGCAATTGTATCAAGGAAGGAAGGAAAGGCAACCATATTAAGTAATTAAAGCAGCAGCAATGTGCTCATTTTTACAGAAATGGGTGCTAAAGACAGCTTTACAAATGTGAAGCTCAAGTCACAATTCTTAGCTGGGATGTAACTGCAGATATATCACTGCAGTTAGATTTGTTTAATTGTTCTTTCAGCACAAGATATAAGTTTGATTAGTTCTTATTGCACTGAGCTTCTTGCTATCATGATGGCAGATGCAAACACCTAGAAATTTAGCTCTGTATAAATCCTGTAAAGCAGCTATTACTGCTATCTCTTCATCCAACGACACATGGCACAACCAGTGGGTGAACACCTTATGGAGCTATTTCACAGACAAGAACTGAAAACAGACCTTCCATCTTCAGATCCTGTGCCTCAGCTCTGACCTCTCTGCCTTCTTCTCTTGTGAATGTTTGAGTGTCCCCATGATTCATCACGATAACAAACTGGAGAGGTGATCAATCCAAATGGTACGGTATTTTACAACACTTTCCATTGGTCAAACAGTTTTGATCTACGGATTTCTTCTCTTCCTACAACAGGACACCTTGAATTTAATCCTCCATTTCTGTTCAAGAACTGCCATTCCAACAAAATAAATCATCACAGGAAGACACCTGACTATTTAAAAACATCAGATCTCTTTGGTCCCAAAGACTGATGTGAGGTCTTCTACGTTGTCAGCCGCAATCCACAAGTCAGGGTGTATAATTCTCTGCAACATCAGTATGACTTTGTAGCCTCGCCCTTCGAATCACCCTGACTTTGTTTTAAATACATTGTTTTACTTTTTGCTTCCTTATCACCAGTATAAACAGCACGTAGAAAAAAACCTAATGAGCTAATATAATTGACCAGAATAAATAATAGCACTGAACACTTTTAGTGTATAAAGAGATTCCAACCACATAATCTAAATATTTACAACCCAGGATGAGTCAAAGTTAATTTTTCCACGGATACCTCTATAAAAGGGCAGTTTACAGGAAAGATTTGAATACTAAAAAAGTTGCTTGCTGCCTTGCCAATTGCTTTTGAACAGACTGTGGATGGGGAGAGTGAAACTCTTGGAAAAAACAGAAAGGTACTCACAGTATAACACAGCTGAATTCACAAAGATGTACAGCAATTAAAACTCCTATTTGTATTTGAGAGGGCGACAGAGATTAGACACCTGGAAATATACTTAATATACTGAAATTCCACCAGGGAGAAGCCTTTGACCCATTTTCTGACTACCAAAACAAGCCACATTCCCTCTCCGCTTGTGCTTCACAAAAACTGGAACCACTTCCAATGACCTTTACATAAACAAAAGTTTATCAGAATAACTCCAAATAACCACAATGAAAGTCCTCACTTGTACATTTTGCAATTGATTTTACAACCTCCTTGTTTCCTCTTAATGCTATGGTTAGCACTACAGCAGTCAGGATTGCTTGCTGCAACATTTACCAGCAGTAGCTTATTTTTTTGGCGTACAGAACGGTGCTCTTTCAGGTATAGGTGAAGCACTGAGCCATAGTAATTGCCACATAAAGAAAGAAAAACAAGCAAGAAGTGAGAGAGCTGAAAACGGGTAAAAAAGTCTTGCAGGATAGCAGCAACTTGTGAGCGAAAGGAGGATGTGAACTGGTTAATCAAAGCCTATTCAGAACGCTGGTGATAGGAAACAGTGTTTCACTTTGTTGAAGAAATAACCACTAATTCTTGCCTGACTGAAAAAAAAAAAAAAAAAAGAAAAAAATAAAGAAAAAAGCAGTGCAAGTGGCTCAAGGCTTGGGGTTGTCCTAGAACCTGGCAGCTCCTTTAGAGCTGCAAAATCACTCATGCAACAAATCCATGGAAAACTTCTTGAATTTCATGATGGACAGGAGATGGAAAATGAAGGGGCACAAAGTGAAACTGTAAAACAATTTTAATATATAAATAATTGCTAGGATTTCACAGCAGTGACCACAAATAGAAAATTAGAAGGTCAAATTTAGAGATATGGAATTATCAAAGCAATGCAGAAAGTCACAGGCTTGAGTTCTGAGCCAGACACACAGATGACCCTTTTGCCTTATTCGGGAAGTCAAACACAATAAAGATACTTCTAACCTGTCACAAATGACAGAGTGAAACATACTCGATTTAGGGCTTTAATGATGAATAGGCAAGTAGAGAAATGGCATAAGAGTTCATAAAGATAGCTCAGCATTCAAAGTTAAGTCTATGAGTCATTTCCTCTTCTGGATACTACTGATGTCCATATTTTCCAGCATGCAACTCAAAAATCATACAATTATGCTTCCTGTGCAACCATTAAACTGAATTACTCTCAGGCATCAGATGCCTTTGTCAACTTTTTTCTTTTTTTTTTTTTTTTAATAACCTGCAATATTATAATTGTCTTTCATTATCTTCTTATACAGCCTGTTTTAATACCCCCATGCTGTTAATTGCTTGATGAGAGGTACTGTATGGTTTTGATGCATATATTTCATTATATATCTATATATCATTATATATTACTGTATATCATTACTCCATACCACAACTTCAGTGAATTAGTATGTTTTTAAAATAGAGGGTATAAAACAAAACGCATGAAATCCCTTCATTCGTGCCTCTAGAACAGAAAAATAGAGGTCAACTTAACACATATGCTGTTCAGATTTCAGAATTAGTATGCTTTTAAAATAGAGGGTATAAAACAAAATGCATGAAATCCCTTCATTCGTGTCTCTAAAACAGAAAAATAGAGGTCAACTTAACACATACGCTGTTCAGATTTCATGCTAAGTATACAGCAGTAATTCTTCATTCAAAATATTTACTAAGTTTTAGACAAAATGCAGCCATCCACCTTCTACACAGCACAGAATAAACAAATGGTTAAATTAAATATTATGAAATTTATCTATTTTTAATGTGTTATTTCACCCCTGCCAGGAAGGATCACTGAAAAATCACTGGAGAAATTAAACATGGCAGCAGGTTCTGGAAGACACAACAGTCTTCACAAGCTGTGGCTTGCTCAGAAGATTTTAGCACAGTGCTCCATTTATTCATTCTCCTGAGAAAAAGAAACATCACTGGCCCTCAAGTTTTCTGCTAAATATTTTAAATAGAAAGCTCAGATAATTTTTGCTGACTGCAAAACAACAACCAACTAAATATTTTCTTTCTTGGTAATGATGGAAGATACCGCAATTTTGAAACACCATCACACACAGCTCCTTAGCACACAGGGCAGATTTAATGCAAAACATCCCTCCTCATAGCTAACTAACTTGCATTCACCCTGCCTACTCTTTTCCCAGCAGAAAAAACTTCGCTAAAATCTGAAAACATACGTAGATGGCTGGTACCATGTGTTTGTGCAAATGAATCCTGAATGGTCTTGCATTCATCTTTTCATATGTCATTTCTTCTATGAAATATTTAGTAAGAACATCCCCGTAAGCTTCCTTTCCTTTTAAACCATTCACTCCTTGATTTACACATGATAGCTATGGGATTTTTTTTTCTTCTGCTTTTGTACACTGAACTCCTAGAGCACACATGCAAATCAGTGTTTCACATCTATTCTGGAGATTTTTTAATAAAACCTTAGTTTTAAGTTCATGAAGCCAAAGATAAGATAGTTTGAGTAGAAAGTCCATAAACCTTTCAAAGTTTTCTCAAGGTTCTCTCACACTAAATTAGCTTTCTTCTCCCCAGTGATTCAAGCTGTCAATTTAGTATCATTTCAAACAACTAGGTCAGGGATAGCTCCAGTCTCAGCCTCAAATATCAGATATTCTTTATTCTAAAGAATAGCAGCAATGGGCAGAGCTCTTCTGTCATAAATTAATTTTCTCTTAAAAAAAAAAAAAAAATCCAATTTGAATCTTGTTCTGGCCAGTAGTGCATGACAATCACTTATACATTCCACATGAGGTGGAACTTCAGGGATGTGACAAATTTTGAACATACACCCCTCTCATTAAAGCCAGTGGGAAGGCAAACAAACTCAAACAGTTTCCAACCACAGGGAGAAACAAGCAGTGCAGTTATTCACAAGATTTCTCCTCCCTTTCCTAAATCATGTTCTATAAGATGAGTAGGTTTATTGAAATGGCAATCCCAGAGGAAGAAAACTGATCAGCAGCCTACATTATAACTCAAAGACTAAAGTGCTTCTTTTTAAAAAGGAAAGAAATCTGTTTATCTCAAACTCAGTTATATAAAAGCTATTAACATTTTAAAAGCAAGAGGTTATTTAAGAAGTTGCATGTTAGATGAACTTAGAAAACCTAACTTTCCAAGTGTATTTACCAGATCAGCTATTTCAATTTATTTTTATTTTTTCGAATAATTTTTAATTTTTGTTTCCTACTTATACTATGAAATTTGGGTTTAATCCATTACTATCTTTGGCTCCCCTCCAAAAAGCAATATTAACAACAAAAAGAATTGCTACAAAATTAGTGAGGATGCTCTATTAAATTAGCATCAAACCAAGAATCATATTCAAAAATCACATCATGTTAAATGTATTTTACTCTGACTTTATCCAGCAGAGAAAGAGCCATGTCTTGCATGGAATACATGATGGAAGACAGATGCAAGTAAAATCATCAATTTCAAACTGTCCGTTTAAATTTCATCATCTTCTCTCTACTGTGCTGACAGAGGACAGTGGCCTTGCCACCTAGGAAAAAGTTGAAAGGAAGCAAATTACTTTCTTACTTTGTAAGGTTGAAGCATGGAAGAGAAGACAATAGCAGAGGGTCAGATACCCTCAGGAGAGTAATCCAGCCCTACAAATTACCATCAGTATCATCATTTTACTTGGACTCTGCTACAGAAAATATCTTGCGCTCCATATCAGCCCCCTAGTGAGTTTTACACCACCAGAACAGATTGTAAATATCGAATTATTACTTGTTGCACCAACTGGCATTATATTTGATTAGTTCCAGTTTTAATTGCTTTCTCTCACATAGTTTCTCTTTTGGGGCATATCCCACTTGTTATAGGATTATGCCAAAAGTAGCTCCTGTACATCAAGGCTTTCCCCAGACATATTCTTTCATTTACAAGCTCTGTCTGTGCTGTCAAAGTCTGAAGATTTTGGTTGCCAGAGTTTTCAGCGGCAGCAGCTCCATTTCATCCATCACATATCTCAGTTGCAACCACAACACACAACAGGTTGACTCTAAATCAGACCCTGTGTGTTGCAAGTACATAATACAGTCCACGTGAGACTCATTATAGTCCCTAATGAAGAATCCCTCCCCAGCATCCTTACAGGCCCCCTTCAGATACTGGAAGGCTGCTATGAGGTCTCCACGCAGCCTTCTCTTCT
>JANHGB010015801.1:1330-14680 GCA_026283785.1 Coracopsis vasa | reverse complement strand
ATTTCTAATGAAAAGGAAATACTACATCAGACATTCATGAATCCAGTTATCTTCTACTCATGACCTTGACCTCTTCTGTGCTAATTTTGGTATTGAAATGCTTCATATTTCATTTGGGATTGTTGGACTCATTTCCTCTTGTGTGCTTTCCTTCCTCACCCAGCTACAAAAGCCGCAGCAGCAGCCACACGTACTGCAGTAATTGGTAGGAACAGCGTTGTACCTGGACTCAGCTTAATGACGATGCGAGCGCATTCCTCAGGGCCTTGGTGTCACTCTGAACTGCACATGAAGAGTTACTGGGATCATCATCACAACAGGCAGCATACAGTCACCGTGCCATTGCCATGGAAAACATCCTCCACCTGACCTGATGGAAAGACCTTTGTGACTTGCAGCAGAGCATCTTCTCTGTTTCTGCCTAGCAAAAGACATGACAAACTGTGATCAGGGAACTGTGCCGTGGCTGGGTGTGTGAGCCAGGAGGAGGAAGAGTCAGGGCTCATGGTGACTCCTTCAGCTTTGGCAGGAAATGATTCTGTGATTGTAAGACGCTGTTCAACTTCGAACATCACCAACTGCACAGCTAGATCCAAGGTCAGCAGAGCTGAGACATCATAGGTGACATGGAAGAGCAACACAGGCAAGTCCTGTGTTACCTGATGAGGAAGAACAACCATCAGGAGACAGGTCTGCTGCTCAGTGGGGGCACAGAGGTTATCCAACCTGGTTTTTAACACACGTTGGCAGCAGTGTAGCTCAGCAGCACATCAGCTGAGGCCAGAAGCGTGACCAAATAACCTCAGGTACATTGAGCATCCTCCTCCCATGACAAGGCTGTGATTTCAACAGCCTCAAGAGCTCAGATGTGTGTTCACAACGCCGCAAGGCGGGCGTGCTCCAGAACAAGAAATACATGTTTTGCTGCATAAGTTCCGGCATTTAAATCTCCTCTCACTGCCCTGGAAGCAGAGATTGATGTGTGCTGACCCTGATGTGCCAAAGCTGAAGCAAGAGATGGCAGGAGCTGGTGGCTGAGTTGCTTTGGTGTTGGGTCCAATTGCCATAAAGCAGGTGGGCTGTCACTGCGTGCTCCAGAAACTTCATGGGTGATACTCTGGTTTGTTACCTTGGCATGCCATACTTGCACCAGCAGCATCTGTCTGGGCAGCAAGGCACATACATAGCTTGGGACCCTACCCTGAGGACAGCTGGGACATGCAGAGCATTTTGTGAGAACTCAAAATGCCATTTGCTGTGCTATGTATTGGGGTACCTCTGCATCACCCATTTCAGTATTGCCCTAGACCAGAAATGGGGTGGGCTTACACTAGCGGCAGAGGTCTGAACCATCACTCTCAGGAGGTTTACGTGCTGTCTCCAGAGCACATGTGGGGTGCCCTGCATGGACACAGCTCCCCGCTGCCCACAGATAAGCTTTTCTCCACTTCCCTGCGCAATGAGGAGAGATTGTCCCTGCCCAAGTAATTAATGTCATCCCTCCCTCCTTGGCTGCTTCCATTCCTGAGTGCTCCAGGAGAGGAGAGAGCAAGCTGCAGTCTGGGTAAGTTATTCTGGAGTCCTCTAAAATGATGATGATTGATTGTTTCCATCGCGCACTACTTGAGCTCAGTCTTACATACACAGGGTTGTGTCAGGAGCTTCACCTTCCCATTTTCTCTTCCTGCTGATCCAGGGTTTTTTTGCCAGGCCAGTTGTTCATAACCCCAAGTTCAACATGTCGGAGTGGAGCCCAGATCCAGTAAGGCCGGCGTGCGGGAATAACACAATGGCTGTCTTGTATAATCTCCTGCAACCTTCAGGGACCAGCCCTGCCGAAGCACTGACACAGCAGCTGTTGCTGAAATCCTCCTAGGCAGGATAATGAAGGGAGCGTTGACCTGCTGCAAAAACAGTAATTAAACCAATACATTTATTGTATTGCAGCCGAGGCTGACAGCAGCTTCCTCAGAGCCCGGGCGGTTGTGAGCGCAGCAGAGGCTTTGGGAGCAGCAGAGCTGTGATGGTGGGACTCTGCTGTGGAGCGGCAGGAGCAGCGCTGCAGGAGGTACAACGTGGAGGTGCGAGCCCATTAAATCCAATGAGACACTCATCATCGTGGTCAGATCTCAAGAGCTCAAGTCTATTTGTTACTTGATCGCTCTTCAGCCTTGAAATCCCGTAACAGCCCTGGTAAGGTGTTCCTCATTTCTCCTGAGGACGGCTTTGGAAGCTGCCCAAAGCAGTTGGCCGAGCTGATACTGGAATTTCATTTGATTCAGCATCTCTGAGCTGCTTTCTTTCCAAAACATCATCCCTTTTAACCAAAATATCTTGTCTTCAACCTCTTTGCTATCAAGAGGGCTTTGTCATTTCACGTCTATCCAAAGGATGTGGCCCTTTTGCGTCTATTTACTGCTTTGGCAGAGGCATGTCTACTTCCAAACAGCTCTCTCTTGTGACAGGGATAGCCTGGAGCAGTTTACTCCTGGCATTTTTGATGTGGTTCAGACCATTGAAGGAGTTAAACATGGCAGATGCTGCAATGGGGATTGTGCACGCCAGGCAAGAGAGGGAGAACATCCCTGCCCCACCTCAGTGGGTCAGTCACCTCTAGGTATTTCACAGACACAATTCATTTCCCTTGAGTTTCCTCTTGAACAGCAAAAGCCGTAAGCGTGAGGTGTTTTAATTCCACTTGAACTGACAGTTTCAGCTCCTTTACGCCACTTTCTGTCCCGATAAACCACCTGACATCCGACAACTTCCCACAGCAACACGAAGCTGTGTTGGCCACCACTTCCAGGAACACCAGGACCCACTCCAGGCCTGGTGTCCTTCAAGCTTTGTGTTCAGGGAAGTTTAAACCTGTGGAGATGACAGGATCAGCCCATTCTGTCAGCTTGTTGAACCAAAACCCACCTTGAAGCCTACCTGGCTCACCTGTAACCAGTGAGGGTTCCAGTGAGGGTTCCTGCTTCAAGGAAGCCTCGTACACGCTGTGCACCCAGTCACGGAGTAGGTGTTTAGAATGGGGACAGAGCCCTTGCCTTGACACAGGCAAGGGCTGCTCCCACAACACAGAAATGGGGTTTGGCTGTGTGGAACTTCCCAGACCTCTCCACCAGGACCAGCAGGAGCCTTGACTGCAATCCACCAGCTGTGAGAAGAGTCACTTCGGAAAGACGGAGGAAGGGAAGAGGTCAGGGCAGGGAACCCAAGGCGCTGGCTGCGCACAGTCCCTGTCCTGCCTGCTGCGAGAGCACGGGGCTGCAAGCTTGCGGACTTGGGTTGCTCAAGGGTCTGGTGTCTCAGGTACCATCAGCACTAAACGGTTTCTCTCTCACCTTCTCCCCAGCAACACCAGACTCATTTTTCCCTCTCCATCCCAGGCAATTACCCTTTATTTTATACCAGGCTGTCACAAACCCACTTAAAGACTTCACGTATTTCAACACAAAGCAGCCACTAAGTGAAGCAATGTAATTTATTTGACATTATACCAGACACGGGTGCTCCAGATCCAGACTTGACCTGAAAACAATTTAAAATCCTGGATATGCTGCATTGGCAGTGTCAGAGTTACCTGCCCGAGAGCTAAACGTGTCCACGCCAGCTACTGAAACAGAGAATTAAGTACAGGAGAGGCTGAGATAGTAAAGCACTGTCAGTCCATGGCAACTGTGAACTCGCTTCCAGTGTTGGGGTGCTGGAAGAGATGAGAAGGCTGTTGGCCAACGTTGCAAGTGTTTCAGTATAAAGCAGCTCTCAGCTACTCATGTCACAGCAGTGTCTAATTACAACAACAAGGGATATGGATTTAAGCAATGTTTTTCTCAGTTAATGGCCAGCCCCAGCCGAGGGGCTGGGGAGCACTCCCGCTCCCTCTTAATGAACAAGGCACCACAATACAACATAGCTCCTGATGGCAGCAAGTGTAAAGCAACAAACAACAACCGCCTCACACCACTGTTTGAACACCATAAATTGGGCAGCACTGTCCCAGCTGGTAGAACCTGCCCAGACACCTGAAGATGGGACACAGCCCTGTAACAACTCACTAGAGTCGGCGCTACTCCCAGCTCATGGCTTCAGGTGGGCAGACTCTGTATTTCAAACCACTTTACTCCATATAACAAATGTTGACAAATGCCAGAAGCAGTGGACAGTATGTACTGGTGGCAAGTACATCCATAGTCATCATCCCTACCAGGTTCTACTACACCTGGGAGACAGTGCTGTCACCCCCGCATGCAAGAGCTGCAGTTTAGATGAAGTCCATAGTTTCAAATGCACAGAGGAGATGAACATGAGCAGTGCTGGAAAATCCAAAGAAAACTTTCTCCTCTGAGCTGTTTCCCCAGAAACAGCTTTTGAAAGGAGAAAGAGGTGCTGCACCTGTACATGTATTTCTTAGGCTATCATATGAGGCAGTCAAGTTGAAGTAACGCACATCACTACACACCTTATATTTACATCATCATCTCCACAACTTTTTCATATGCATCACAAAAACAATCACCCCTTTCTCTCTCATCACAGACATGGAGGCAGTAGACCCTGTAACCTCAGAACAACTGGAATTATCAGAAACCAAATGAAAGCTGTTTTCAGGGAAACATGCATTTATTGTGAAGCATTCCCAGTGAAAATCAACATCTTTTAAAATGTGTGTTTATTGAAAAAACCATTTGTGTACAAAAGTGTTTGTGTAGCTTTTATTTTCAAGACAAACCCCACTGACGCTGCATTCCAGTCCACCCGCTCCTCCTGTACAGGAAGTCTGAGCCTCGGGAACCAACCTCCTGCCATGGGTTGTATTGGTCTTTATTTCATGTTTTCAATTAGAAAAGTCAGAGGTGCGGATGGAAGAGGTAAGTGAACGCACGGCGCTTCAGCAGTTGACATCAGCATTTGTATGATGGCAGCCTCCTTCAGACACCACAACAGAGCACCAGCAGCTGCCGTAAAACGGACAAGTACAGCATTTT
Source organism: Coracopsis vasa (assembly GCA_026283785.1). Taxonomy (NCBI): domain Eukaryota; kingdom Metazoa; phylum Chordata; class Aves; order Psittaciformes; family Psittacidae; genus Coracopsis; species Coracopsis vasa. The sequence goes on along the minus strand of JANHGB010015801.1, from coordinate 9,689 downwards.
CACAGTACATTTCCTCGTCTGTCGAGTCATTATCTTAACTCACATTACCGATGGATGGCTCAGCACCGTAAGCGACCAGCTAGCTATTTAGATGCCTACAAAGCAGGTAACAGCAGAGAAGGAACATCACATCACAGTACAGTGCAGTGCAAATGATTTGCAAGAGTTTGCCCAGTGAGAACAAATCTGAAGTCAAGTTGCTACCTACAGAGCACTGGAGCTGGAACACCCAAGCAAGAAGCAAACCAACCAGGACAGTTGGTCTTGTAAGTCTGCTGATGACACTAACACCACAAACGGGAAGAGCAAGCTACATGACTTACTGATGGGTTTGGAATAGATCAGGAAACTGTCAAGAAAGAAGCAACTGCCCCTATTTTCTATCCATATGGGAAAGCTGTGCCTGGAAAATGAGGACAGGAACAGCAAAACCAGCTGTATGGTCTTCCGAGAACAAGCTTTAGGCACCCAAGGAGCATCTTTACTTTTATACTTTAGCTCTGCAGAGTCCATGATGAAACTCGCTTTCGCTACCTGTTGTTGGGCTGACTGCCCATCAAAGCCACAGGAAGCCAACCCCAACTCAGCAGCCATGCTCACTGTGGTGCCCCTCATCAACACAACACAGCAGGAGCTGACACCTCATCTTCTCATTGCATCTGCTCATCAGCAGATGTGATGTTAAACTATCTTTCACTGCTAAAGTATTTAACATCCCCCCCTTTGGGCAAGCCTCCAAGGCCAAGCTGGCTTGTGTTGGTCTTCAGGAAGGAAGTGAGGGACATGCACACCACGAGCTTTCCCTTTGCACTGAAAACGGAACACTCCACCTTCACAGTGCAGGACCAATGCAATAAATAAGAACTCCTACTGGAAACTGTGTGTTGATTCCCCCCACTCCAACTCCCTTTCCCTATTAAATAAGCAATCTATATGCTCCGGAGTGCCTATTCTGATTCACAGCTGCTAAGCTTCAATTTGCATAGTTTAAATGTTTCTGTTACCCACCGCATAAAACACAGATTTGACATTACAAGGTAGAGCTTCTGTCTGGCTATTTAACTCCTCCTTTCAGACAACAAAAGAGACCCTCTATTCTTTGTCAGTGTTTCAACACTAATTCTCTTGGAAAAGAGTTAAGTACAATGATAATTAAAAAACCCCAAGACATACTCCTACACCATTAGTACCCAATTGCTCAGATAAATAACACCGAACAAATTATAGTCAAGGCCCCATGTACTCTGTGGCAAGATTACAAGAAAAAACAAGAGGTAAAGTTTGGGATATGCAGAATGAACAGCATACGTGCCACAGCTTTCAGAAGGATATGTTCCTAAGTTCGTGTCTCCAAAACACACCCGTTTGTCACACTGAGAACACAGCTTGTTTGCAGCAGCAACAGGAGGGAGCCATGAATTGGCAGCTGGGGATGGGATACAGTCAGGGCTTTTGGCACTCACAGGAAGATGAGGCTTTTGGCAAGAGGAAAGGGCATTTCTCTGCTTTGAACAAAGCTGTACTCCACTCTGAGGAACGGGATGAGATGAGTTTCTCGTTCCCCACTAACAAAACAAAACTGGGATAAACCAACTTTCCTGGATGCACGTTAGAATGTTCAGCAGTGAAATCCGACTGATGCTCTGGCGATCAGCAAGTGCCACTGCCAGTAACTTGTTTAGAAAAATGGGGCCATTTAGACTTCAAAATTAGTTTCAAGCCATCTTCTTACATGATAGAGGAAGACAATGCAGGATTTACTTGTACTTTGAAACCAACTGCACCTATGTGTTATGTTCTTGTTGTAAGAAAAGCAGTAAATGTGCAGCCCAAGTCCACAGCTGGAGTGGACTCTGTGGCAACTCCATATTTGAGAGCACAGGGCCCTGAATATAGTTCAGTCGTACAGAAAACAGAACTACCATTTTGTATGTACAAACTCATAATGATAAACTGAACATTAACTGCACAATTCCCAGGGCTCAGCCCCAGCTGCAGTTAAACTAACCCCAAACAACATTATCCCTATATTCAACTCTGACTGATAGTTACCAAGAACACCAAAACATTCCTTATAAAGGACTCGCATGTCAAATTCAGAGGGACTACAGACTGCAGATGTCTCCTTAATGCTGGGTCGTGTTGCTTTCCCCGCTCACTTCTGGAGAAGCTTCCCCTCTGTCAGCACCTGAGCTAGCATTAAAGTATCTTTGCTACCAAGTGCAAGGATGGAGGGCAAACCCCAGTAGCCAACATCTATACATAAGGGGGAAAGGGAAGATGAGTGTTTTGCAGTAGAGAAGAAAATGAGGTAACTTCATAACAGAAGTAAAACCTAACAGCATTATTTCAGAGGTGACCATGCTCACCTATGAACCATTTCCTCTGCCCCCCCCTTCCCCTTTCCCTGGCTTCCTTTATCCCTTTACACACTGTTGGAAAAACCCACTGTCCTTCAGAGACTAATCTTATCAAAAGACACATTCAGAACTGATAAGTTTTATGTCCCCAAGAATGACTTCCAAGTTCTTTCTTTCAAAAAACAGCAGTGAAGAACAAGAGAAAGTAGTCAGCAATTTACAATTACCACCAGGGTAAAAAAAAAAAGGGTGTAGATGTAATCAAGAAGTTCTTAGCCTGTATAACAGAAAAGACAGCGACTTGAGATTAACACAAGTGGCATTCTGCCACAGTTTCCTACCGTCCCTGGTTTTCACCTACCAAACCAGCTGAACAGTAGCAGTTCTTGTCAAAAAAATAAATAAATACAAGGAAAGACAAAAACAACTCGCTTCCTTTGGCATCATTGCAAATGACTTACACTAACTCAAGAAAACTGATCACTGACTACATCTTAAAAAGTAATATGTATAAAGACTAAGCAAATGCATTTAGTATTGCACTGATATGAGTTCGAAGTATTTACTGTCTGTGCCCTGAAATATTTTAGGTTTGGACACATTGGACAGAGTAGTACAGGGAACATCCCTGAACTAGCTACGTCTCTACAGCTCTACTTCCTGGTTCTGTTCCCCTACCGCTATGTTCTAGATATTTAACAGGTACAATAATGTTCCTATTTCCTCTAGCATGATTTATAAACAGTGTCTATGAAGCGTGAAACTATTTCAGCTTGTACCTCATAGCTCCAGAAAACCCCCAGACGTGTATTTCCCCACCCCATTAATCCACAGTTTAGGAGAAAAAAAACAAGCGTGGAAAAGATGACTTATACAGTACTCCATCACCCACAAGCTCCACTCTCTAGTCTCAGATTTCTCTGAACTTCCTTGTCAGATATGCTCTTAAAACTTAGCATCATATTCACAAAGACATTACAGCTCTCTTTAAATAAATGTACTAGCGTTTGAAGTTGCAAAACTAATAATTTTCAAGCTTTTGCACTCAGGATGAAATGTCATTTTAATACGAATAAAAAGACTGACTGTATGTACAAGCCAAGGTAAGACTTCAGTTCTCATTTATCAGAAACATCAACCCAAAAGAAAGCTAAACCAAGAACACACTTCTACTTCTATGTGCATTTGAAGTATGTACAGAAAAACACCAACACAGCCTCCATGTGTCAAGTAGAGAAAAACGCAAGCAATGTTGAGTTTTAAAGTACCTGGTAAGCAATCCTTAAATCAAAGCCCAAAATAAAGCTAGAAAACTGCTGCACAAAACAGCTGATTGCATCATATCAAGTACTCAAAGAAAATATTCTTTAATTCTTGGTACACTAGAGAACCAGAGTTCTCCTCCTTCAGACCCAGTGAAATCATTTTATCCAGAATGTACTGAAGAACATTTTACATCTATTTCAGGAAAAAAGAAAAAAAAAAAAGAAAAAAAAAAAAAAGAAAGAAAACCAGCTCTGTCTTTTTGTGCTATATTGAGGCATACTCCTTATGAGAGTGTGTGGAAAACATGATGGATAGAAATCATTACTGATAATTCAAAATGTGTTTTTAAATGGGAGCCTAGACTACTGTAAATGGCACACATAATAACCAGAGATGATGAAACATGATCTAGTGAGGATTTTCAGCTGTATAATGTAAGGGAGAGGAGAATCGGGTTTCCTAATTAATCAGCTAGAAAGAAACCAGTTCTGAATAGGTCACCACTTGGAACTTTGGGTAAGTCTTCAAAGTCTTTCAGGAAAAAGAAAGTTACAAGAACAATCAAGTATTTCAATGGTGCTCTCTTCAGCGACCCTACCTAATATGTCTATTAAGTACAAGCATGCAATATAGGTCAATCCACAGGCACATAGGATCCATGTTAAAAACAGTAAGATAGCTGTGATGAGTGGCACCAACAATTTTGATGACTAACACTCAAAAATGTTGCTTTCTGAATTACTAAATCGAAATCCTGAAGCAAGTTCCTGCTAGTCTTCGTCACACTGCTAAACACTAAAGTAGGCATGGTTTTTTCCCCAGTATCTTAGCTGAGCTCAAAGAATTTTTACAATATTTAGTAAGAAAAAAAATTAAAGTATTTCCCCTTTTTAAATTTACACAGACGTTTAATTAGCTTTATTTACAGAGCAGTTTTTTCAGTCTCCAATAGTGCCTAGATAGCATCATCAGGTAAGAGTGCCAGTTTTAAAAGAGAATCTATATAGAATCCTAAAAATAACAGATGGTGATGCTCCTCCAGAAGGGGCAAGCTGGACTATTGAAGCAGCTCTCTCTACATGGCTCAGTTACTCAGGAGTAATTCTGTTGCAGTCTCTACATCCCATGATTTTGAAGACAAGGCCACTATTACTGCATTCTGCAATGAGAAAGAAAAAAAAGGCAATAATATTTTCAGTGTGCGAACCTGCAGCTCTGAGAAGTGGAAAAGTTCACAGATCAATCAGAACACATTAGTCTGCCATTTGTTAAACCCTAATAGTTTACAGAAAAACTGCTTCAAAAGGCAGGTGTAGCTCACAAGATTATTAATAATGTCGTATTTTAAAATTCTGATTCTTACAAATAATTAGCAAAGCAATGATTAGACCTACAAAGGGCCATGGATATGGCAAGACTACTTCAGTATACTAATGACTCCCTGTATTTAAACACATGTAATTGCTCTGCCCCTACTGAAGAATACATAAGTTATATATACTTACCCTATCAAAGCCCATAGCACAAAGGTTTTCTATTTTTTTGGTGTATTCTGGACTAGAAACTGGTGCTCCAGCATACACATGTGCCCAAAGTCGAGCTGTCTGTTTAAACATTTCTGGATTTTGTTTGTACTACATAAAAGAGAGAGGGGAGGAGAAGGGGAAAGTTAAATCAACTCAGCAATCCAACCAAAAACCAACACGATATGGCAGATTCCAATCCATCATTCTTTCTACAACATCATCAGCAGTGCTTCACACTGATCATAGTGCTAGCTCAGAGATGAAATTTGGAGGTGAGGTTTATACGCAGAGTAAACCTAGGCAAGCACTTCATTTGATGCGTTTGGCTTTAGGTTAAATTACACACTATGGGTGTTCTATATGTATAAGCACATACTGCTCTCAAGTGCACTGATGAAAAGTAGCTATGTTTAGCACAGCTACTGAAAATTTATATTCAGTGTGGTAGAGCAAAAATTATCCCTATGTTAATATCTCCTGAATGTACATATGCGTACTACTCTAAAGTATTCCTGTAATCACTTCAAATACGCCTGGTTTTATACACTGCAAGTAGGTCTGCTGTCTTTCCATCAGGGCTGACATTTTACTACCAGGCCTCCTCCTGAAAGTAAGTATATTGTATGTGGCAAAAGAAGGGCTGAAAAACAGGTGAGCATGTGCAAAAAAGCCAGGAAGCTGCAACTCTTTTCATGTAAGCTATTAATTACTGGAAAAAAACATTATACAGGGGATGTAAATCTATTTTACAACAATCTCATCACAAGTTTTCTAATAAACAACAGAATGAACTTTATCACACAGTTTTCAGAACTTGAAAGCCAAGAAAGTGGGTCATCTGTCATAAACTGTACTCAGAAAAGCAACGAGTTTTCTATTTTAGCAACTTCTGCATGTAGTATCAAGTTCAAGGGGTTTTTGTATTAAAAAAAAAACCCAAACCTCTTTCCCTTATTCATTAAAAAGTAGGTATTCCCATCTTTGGGGAAATAATAAATTCTAGCCCTAAATAATACACTAAGGTATTAAGAATTACATTACTTAAATATATAGATGCATTTTAAAGACAGAAACGTGGCTGATTATCATTCTAAGCATTTTATTCATACATGAAACCAATCATTTAATCTATAAAGCACTGTCAAAGTGAATACAATACTTTTACTGCTGTACTTTTTAACTTTACCTCTCCTAAGCAACACACATCAACTACACTGGTTTGTGTGCTTTGCCCACCGCCCACCCATTCTGCTCCACATGAGGTAATTTGTATATTTACTATCTGGCTATTAGCATTAAAGCAAACATGGGAGACAATCTATTGTTGGAAATAACTCGCTGTGTTGTAAATACAGTGGTCTGTAATACAAGTCTTTGGGTGTAATGAGTAGAAAAGAGGAAAGATTAAGTTACGCATTAGTAACATCCTCAAGTGCTATGTTCTGCTCTTAAGAGATCTTCCCCCAATTATTTTTTTTATATGTATTTGAGAACACTGCCAAGCCTAGGAAGCAACTAACTGAAGTGTGAAGGATTAGTCATAACTGCATAACTGCATTTTATTCAGAACCAGCTTTCAGGGTCCTATAAATAAAATTCCTTCACTTAGGTATCCGTAAATACTCTAGCTTCTCACTGAATTGAGAAAAGCCTAAAGGCACCTCTTACTGATGTCTCTATGTCAGGAATCTGAGGCAGTTAATGCTGCTGTACTTAAAAAAACAGCAACCAGTTGAAGTAGTTCTGACAACAGATAGCTGGTATCTGAAAACACTGCTGTTATTCCAACAGGAGTTCTCCCTGGGATTCAGCTCAAGACCTTGTAGAACACTGCCATTTACCTGGACAGCCTCGCAGTCTAACACATAGTTTAGTAAATAAACATAATGAAAAATGAGTCTGAAGGATAACAAGAATAATCTTGTGAATTTCTGGGTTTGGAGAAAAAAACCCAACCAACGAAAACCCCAAACAAACTAAAGAAGACTCCAGCACAAAATAAAACACATGAAAGAATTGGGTGTTTACCACCAAATCTCTCAAATATGTTATAATCACTTTTTATTTACACAGGCATGCTTGTAACTCAAGGCCAAGCCCCAGTAGAGTTTCCACGCAGGTAACTGCAGGGAACAGGAGAAACTGAATCCTCCCCACATCAGCCAGGCCACAGTCCCACTGGACACATCCCCACAAGCACCTGAAAGGCAGCCTGGAAAATTGCTCTTCTGAATCTAGGAAGTTTCATGAAGTTTTCTGCCTGAGAAAACACTCCAGCCCAAAAGCTTCTACAAGTCTGTTACGATTCCCACACAAAATTCTACCACTGGGCCAGAATGGGAAACACTGTTCTTGTTCTCTGAGAGAAGGAAAAAGTGGGTTTGTTTAATAAAGAGAGGCTGACAGCATGGGCACGCATCTGGCAAGAAAAAACAGTGCAGGGACATGCCTGGTGGCCTCAGTGGCCTCTGCAACAATCCCCCCCTGCGCAGAGGAATTCAGTCTGACAGGACTGTTCAGGGACATTTGTTCAGAGCAGCCTTAGAAGTACTGCAGAATCCCACAAGCAAGCCTTCTGCACTACTGAGTACAGTAGTAGCAAACAACTCTCCCCACCCAGTGGTACAAAGGGCAACCTCTGATCTTCAAGTTTCCCTCCAAATCCTGTCAGGTCTGATAAACTGCTAATTTATCATCCTACACAGATTTTAGAGGGAAGGAGTGCACACTTTGTCTCCCTGTCTTGGAAGGTCCTGACTTACAGCAAATACAGATGAGACTGATGCTGGAAGAACCATGTAACTGCTTTGTTCTTTCGTTACTGAAATACACCCTATTACGAGTTGCTGGGGAAGCCAAGCCTTCTCTCTTTCTTTCCCCAGAGTAGAAAGGAAAAACAACACATATACTTGAGACTTTGTTGAAAACTGTCAGACTATTAAGTTATGGAATGACTGTTCCCATCTTTCAACAACACTTCAAATACAATGACATCATTCCTGGTATGGCATCAGATCCAATTGATATTTTATTGGTATTTATAAGTTATTGCTACTGTCTAAAAAGTAACAAACCCTGCTGCTTATAGAATTCTACTAATACAAATTCAACCAGTGACAAACAGTTATTCCAAGTACTTACAAAGGCAAAAATACACAGAATGCTTCATTCAGATAAATGGTTCCTCAGGATTAAACGCAACAGTAA
>JANHGB010015799.1:0-11911 GCA_026283785.1 Coracopsis vasa | reverse complement strand
ATCTATCGAAATTCTTTACAGTATTGGTTAATTTTTCCGTCGATCTCTGTTTTAAGTAATATCGTTGAGCATAGGCAGATATTACTTGAAACCATTTGTGAGCATCACTGTGGCTGGTACAGGGGTTCAGTAAGAGATACTGTGACTCCTGTACCCTGCTCCTCTTTGTGTTGCTGCTTTTGTGGGTGCAAGGAGTGGCTGGAGCTGCTCTTCTCCCCACTGCTGAAGGTGTTCCTTGATCCAGGCCCAGCAGGAGGAGAGGAGCAAGATCTTGATGCTGAGATGTTGGATGTGCTGGGGCACGGTGTGGGCACTATCAAAAGGCTGGTGTGTGGACTTACCTCTGTGAGCAGAGGGACAGAATGGGTGGAGAAAGTAAGAAGAGCCCCAGTAAATGTGGCAGTTTGCTCAGGAAACCTCAAAGAGGGGATCTGGAAATGAGGAGATAGTGGTGAGGTGGAAAGGTTGTAAAGCAAAGGCAGCAGTAAGTGAGCAGCAGATTGGATATAAACCAGTGTATGAATGGCCAAGTAAAACGAGACATATGATGTAGATAAGAAAACACGGAAGACATGAAAGAATGAGAAAATAAAAGAAGGGACAGGAGGGGAGAATTAATTAATCCTTGTCCTCAGTAGTTGGTAAAATAAGCACTGTCTGCCACTGTATTAATGACCTGCTCTTACTCGAATGCAGGCAAAGTGAGTTGTCTCTCCAGCAGGTGGGCACTGGTTGGGTACAGTCAGAAAGTGACTTCACAACAGTGGCCGTGTCACCATACGCTGGTGCAAGCTGACACTGCCAGGTCTGTCACGTTGATGGCTGTGTGGCTACTTGGACGTGTTTGCATTTATAACGGAAAGTAAAGATAGTTGTGTGATGAGCAAAGCAGTGTATTTCAGTTTGTTCATGCTGACCGGTTTATTCCTATATGGTGGCTGTGCAGGGGTATGGGTGACCATATCTGCTCTGTGTGTGAGTCTTGGTGTCCACTTAAGCATGTAGGACTGTAGGTATATGTTTTTGCACCTCAGCTTTCCATTTTGGTTTAGTTGTAATCAATTGACATTCTTAATATAGAATCACTGAATAGTTTGCGTTGGAAGGGACCTTCAAACCTCATCTAGTCCAACCCCCCTGCAATGAGCAGGGACATCTGCAACTAGATCAGGCTGCCCAGAACCACATCCAGCTTGGGCTTGAGTATCTCCAGGGGTGGTGCATCCACCACCTCTTTGGGCAACTGGTGCCAGTTTCTTCCTTGTGTCCATCGTGAATCTCCTCCTTCAGTTTAAACCCATCACCCCTCGTCCTGTCTATTCATAGGTGTATATTCAGTGAAGCATTACTTACAGGAGTCTTATGTAAGCACAGCAAGCTCTGCATGTATCAAGTGAACATAAACACCTTGTTAGCATCATACGCTGTGATGTGATTGCTGCTTTTGAAGTCAGATCTGTTGGATGTAGGTTTGGTAAGAGTTTGTGTGTTGAAAGTAAAACTGGAGATCTGCTTCCCAATGGGAGGGGGCTGGAAAGAAAAACTGCATGAAAGCAAGAAGCTGTGTGGAGTGTTTGTGGACTGCTCTGCCCTGCAGATGTCCAACCAAGTTTCACTGAAGTGATGTTTATAAAGAAGGTACAAAAATCCCTGAATGGATGTCGTGCTTCTGGCATGCCCTCAAAGGCTGGAGCACACTGATCTGAACCAGCTTTCCAAAGGTGCTGGTTATGTTCCCAGATCTTATGTACCTTGTTTGCAATGGGCTGTGTTGTATGAAGAGATGTTTTGGGGATTCCTGTGTTCATCCTCATCATTTATGGTTGGTCTGTAACATCTCTTACAATGAGAAAGCCAGTCCCTATAAAGACACCAGTTCAGGGGAAACTGTCTTTAAGTCAATAGGTCCAGTAGTTCCTGCATTTATAAGCTGATTTGTTTTGGTTGGTGTGTGTTACCAGTGGTAGTCACTGTGCTGCTCACTTGGCCAAGTTCTTCAGTAAAGCAAATCCTGCACCATATCGTGAGGATGCTCAGGGGCTGGAGCACCTCCTGTATGAGGACAGACTGAGAACATTGGAGTTGTTCAGTCTGAAGAAGAGAAGCTGAGTGGAGACCTCAGAGCAGCTTCCAGGGCCTGAAGGGATATATAAGAATGCAGAGGGGGTCTCTTCATCAGGGACTGTAGCGACAGGACGAGGGCGTTGGGTTTAAACTGAAACGGGAGATTTAGGTTGGATCTAAGGCAGAAGTTCTTCCCTGTGAGGGTGCTGAGGCGCTGGCACAGGATGCCCAGAGAAGCTGTGGCTGCCTCATCTCTGGCAGTGTTCAAGTCCAGGTTGGATGGGGCTTGGAGCAACCTGCTCCAGTGGTAGGTGTCTGTACCCATGGCAGGGGGTTGGAACTGGATACGCTTCCAACCCAAACCATTCTATGATTCTGTATTACTGAAGTCTGCAGGCATTTCCTGCAGAAGGCTTCGGTTTGTCTTCTGGATCCTCAGATCTCTTTATATGTTTCAGGCTTGTCTGATTGCAGAAGAAAGGTGTGAACAGTGGGTGACTGATGGTGCAGTGCCTGACCAGCGCTGAAAGATTTCTTCCTTTTAAAAAGGTCTGTTGTTGTAGCTGGATTAATTAATGTGCAGTAGTTAACTCATGGTAAATCCCTAGTGAGTGACACTTCACCCTCGTTTCTTCAGTTCAGCTAGGAGATAACTTGAATATTGTGTCTCTGTTAGGCTTTGGCAGTGGAATAGCTAATGCATCCCTCCATATGCACATGCCAGTTGTAGGTGATGATAGTACTTCTGTTTGGGGGTATCTGAAACAAAAGCTGTGAGGCTTACCCCTCTCAGCAGGCAATGGACTTGGATGCTTAAGGTGGTTGTGAAAAGATCAGAATAGTTGATTATCAGGAGCAAAGTGCCCTATGTTATTTTGAAGGTGCCTTGGGGTTAAGACATTGTCCATGACGCATGTAACTGCAGGGAGGGTGTGTTTCATCTTGCTCTCCTGGGATGGGGTTGCAGGAGGGATTTGTGCAGCCTTGAAGCCCTCTTTGATTTTTACCTGGGGGTTCTTCTGGTTGTCTGAACAAAACACAGTAATTTTTACAGTGAGTCTGCACCCACTTTTATCCCCACCCCACCTCCTTGTACCATTGCCAAGTTGCTGGACAAGCTCTCTCTGTTACAGATCTTTTGCCAAGGTTTGCTAGGTGTACCTGTATAGAAACTGTATGTAAGCAGCTTGGAGAAGTGCCACTGCAGGAGGCACCATGTATGGCAGCCCCTTGAGGGGGTATTCCTGTGTTATAAGCTTTGTATTGACTGGAGGTGCTAGTGTGGATGTGCCTTTCACGTATGTGAATCTTTAACATTTAGAGCTCCTCAGCCTGGTCACCCAGTGGGCGTCTCCCTTGTTGAGGCCGTGCTGGTCCCTTTGCCTGGTGACTGGTCCCATTTTGGGAGCTCCCCTGAGAGGCAGGATGATGCTGCAGGGGATGGCAGGAGAGAGGAATCTCACTTCCCAGGGGCAAGCAGAGAGCATGGTGGCTTGGCTCCATCCCTCACTTGTGCTGTACAGGCATGGTGTGACACTGGGTGTATGCTGATCCCAAATCCCATGCCCACTAAGCTGTGAGAGTTGCTGTTGTGGGGAAGCAGGTCCCATCGCAAGCTCTGTTGGGTGCTGATACAGCCTTGACAGGCAGGCAATGCTCATAGCTGACATGGTTAGTGGTGGACTTGATGATCTTGAAGGTCTTTTCTGACCTGGCTATGATCCTGGTGCTGCTGGCAGGGCAAATGTGTGTGTGATGTCCAGCCGACAGCTTGATGCTCCTGACTCACTAAGGAGCTGCTGCTGCCAGAACTGTTCCTGCGGCCTCCCCAGCACTGTCCTTCCTGGGTGCAGCGTTTCCCTCTCAAATGCGATTAATCCTCTGACTTCGGCAGCAAAGCTCTGGCTGCCCATTTATGTCCTTGCAGTAATCCTGTGCTTGCATGTCCTGAATCTTAGAGACCCAAACCCAACACAGCAAACATCTTGCGATGATGTTCCTCAACTTGTTGATTGCCCAGTGTGGAGCAGTGCACCAAACTGCAGGTGTAATAGCACTGGGTCAAAGTCTTGCTGTCCCATTGGGGATCATGTGGGTTTAGCAGCCAGTATTGATTGCTTCATGGCAGCTGAGCTGGTGAAAGTTGGGTTGCCTTCATCCATTGGTGGTGTGGACAGTGGGCTTGGTTTGGTCATTTGGCTCCTGTTTTTCTGTGGTTTTGGGGTTTTTTTGGGGGTGTGTATGTTTTTACTTGTCAGGAATCAAGCAAATTTCTCCAGTTGTGCTGCACTGACAACCCACAAGTGTAAGAAATCTGTGCTCTGGTGTGCAGTAACCTTACGAGTTCGAAGAGCACCATATTGCAGCTAATGAACTTCCTGCCTGCCTTTAATCCCAGGGTTTTGCCTTCACAGTAACTATTTCTGACTGGATTTGTCTTTTTCCTGAGACACTTCTTGATGTTGAAGGGAAGACTGCAGTGGGACAGACTTGAACTAATGATTGTGGTTTAATACGGTAAACTCCAAGCACCCAGAGGACAGGAGGGCTTTTAATCCAGAAGATATACAAGAAGACTGATAAACTTTGGCAGCCAAAACCATTTGGAAATAACAATAAGGGAAGGAAGGGATAATTCACAACTTTCACTGCCTCAGTGTTTGAGGTGTTTTTGTCTTGGCCACAGCAACAAAGCTTCGTGTCAGCCTGAGCACCAGTGCTCAGGATGGTGTTCTGGGTAGGCTGTGTTTTAAAATGAATGCAGAGTGAAAAGTTAAGTTAGGTTAAGCCATCTCTGCTGGACATCTACAGTTTTACTGGGATCCCTTTTTGAGGGGAGGCTTTAAATCTCTAAGATAGCCATGATGTACATTTCTTGGTCTACTTAGGTGGCTGTTGCTTCAGGACACATGCTGCAGTTCAAGCACCTGCTGTGTTTGTGCCTCCCCACGGCTGGGTGTGAGGTGTAAGCATGACTTTTGCAAGGTATCGTGGGTTTATTTCAGTTCCTGTGGCAGAGTGTGAAGTTTTGAGGAGACCAACCCATCCCAGGGGTGAGCAGAGGTTCTTGTGAAGTTTTGTACCGGTGAGCGAGATGGCCTTGGCCTGGATTTGCATCAGCACCATCATGTGGTGCTGCAGAGCATCTTCCAAAATGTGTGCCCTTGACTCCTGGGTAGCCCTGTGAGGAGAGATCTCTGCTACTGCTGTTTGTGAGGAAATACAACGTGGCGTTGCCAAGCATCTGCTCCCATCTCCCTCTTGGTTCTGCTCTCAGCCAGTTCAGGTGAACACGTGCAGTAGCTGTGCTTAGCTGGGTACAGCCCATTAATGTCTGTATGAGCATCAAGGGAGATGGAGAATATGTCTATTGCACAAATTGTGTATTTATTAGCTGCTAAATTGATTTCCTCTTCTGCAAATCGAAGCTGCTGTGTTTGCCCTTCACTGGAGGCTGGGCCAGGCCTGCAGGAAGCTGACAACTGAGCCTGGAGCGAACAGAGAGTCCAAGCGCCAGGAATTAGGCTATGTTTTGAATAATGTATCTGACATTTCTGAGGTGCTTCAGGAGATGCCCTGTGGCATGAGAAGGGCTGCTGGTGGGGAGCAGAGCTGAGCTGGAAGGGAGATTCCTTTCATCAGGTTTTCTCTAGGCTTATTTTCGTTTCTGTGGACCAAAAGGGGTTTATGGCTTACCTTGGAGCCAGTTCTCTGGAAGTGGTTCTCTGAGCTGAATTAGCCATCACTTTGTTTTTGGAGCAGAGAGCAAAGGGTTTGTACTTTGAAGAGGTTTGTGGACAGAGATAAAACAGTTTCCTTTAAAAACACATGGCTGTGTTGCTTTAACCTGGGAGGGGTTATGGACTAAGATAAAAGCATTGCATTTGGAAATCCTTTCTGGGGAGTGATGGGACCATGTCCGAGTTTTCCTGTAAAGACCAGTTCCCCTCCTGAGCAATGTCAGTTCAGGACCTGGTATCATGCCAACCACTGGAAACCTCACCCTCCCTTTGATGTCCTCTTCTTTCCTCCTGTCCCACTCAGAAACATGGATGGGTGGGAGTGTAGGAAGGAGGAAGTTATTCAGAACCACCTCATGCAGGGCTGGCCAAGACTGGCAGCCCAGAGCTGAGGATAGACATAGGATGTGTGTCCCTTCTTCAAGGTACTTTTTGCCTTGAGATAGGGGGAGCAGCCAGCATGTGGAAACAGGGATGTTTGGGATGTCTGCTTTCAAAGCTGGTTTCCTTACCGACTTGGGGAAAAGCAGAGGTCAGCTCTCCCCTTTCTGATCTGGTGTAGCCCAAGTGTTGTAACTCGAAAGTGTGACTGAATGGTGGAAGTATGTGTGCAGGTTTCTGCAGAGGGGCTGTGAATGAGCTTGGATGCTGTTGGAAGAAGGAGTTGGTGTAAAGGTTTGGAGACGAGCTGCTTTGGGCAGCAGCTTGGTAGTGGAGTTCTTGCTGCACTGGGGACATTCACGCATTGTTTTATATCCAGCCTTCTCCTGAAGATGCAAAGCCTATTTTCAAATATATTTCTCATAAATGTATATCATTTTGAGAAGAGCTGAAGTAACATCCTGGAGCTCATCTCCCAGCTGGTTACACCAGAGCTGTGGCCACATATGCTTTGTACAGGTTAAGCTTTACCACTGTGCATCAGCACTGGGCATCTTCAGGGCTGAGAACAAGAACTTACTCTCTGGCCTGTTACTGTGGCTTCATCCCTGCTGATGGGGTCTGCAGCTGAGGAAAGGGGGGAAGGATCTTTTTCAGCAAGTCTGAAGTGGCAAAGATTGAGTCAGGAATGGTGTTTGGCTGTATCCTTTGTGCAGGAGGGCTCGGGTGGCTTCCCCATCAGGGATGTGATTTGGGATCTTCTGTGACTTGAACTGGAAATTCCAAGTCTGATTTGTCCATATGCTTGCCTTTATTTCTTTTCTTTTTTTCCTGCCCTCAAAACCAAGCTGTAGATGAGGACTGTGTGAATGCAGGGTTTATTTCAGCAAAGACATGGAATGTTTCTGGGGCTGGTCATTTGCTTTAATATAGACAGGTCTTAGCTAAGACTGACTTGAATGGAAGCCCGTGACTGGGCTGGCACCAGGGAACCTGTTTCATTGCTGAGCTGCCAAAGGTCTGAGCTGCACCCTGCATTGTGCCAGGGCACTGCTGCTCTCACAGCACCTGGGACTGAGGCCAGGAGCTGCTTGTCCACGATGCTATTTCCATTTAGTAAATAGAAGCTTTCTGGGAAGGTTTGTGTTGGGTTTCCCTCTCAAATCTGATTAATGCTCTGACTTTGGCAGCAAAGCTCTGGCTGCCCAGCATTTATGTCCTCACAGTAATCCTGTGCTGGCATGTCCTGAGTCTTTGAGACCCAAACTCAACACAATGAACACTCTGTGGTGATGTTTCTCAACAGGTTGATTGCCCACGCTGTGGAGCAGTGCACCAGACTGCAGGTGGAATAGCAATGGGGTCAAAATCTTGCTGTCCCTTTGGCCATCATGTGGGTTTAGCAGCCAGTGTTGGTTTCTGGTGAGGTTGGATTATCTTTGCCCATGCTGGCAGAAGCTGCTGCTGCTTTACAGCCCAGCAGGAACACTAACTCCCGTGCCAGAACAAGCGCCCACTTGTGTTAGATCCAGAGGGGTCCATGGGATGACAGATGAGTGTCCCCATTCACCCTGGGTGACAGCAGGGTCTGTGTTCACAGCAGGCTCACAGCAGTAGTTTCTCCTCATAGTTAATGTCCAGATGCTGCCACTGTGATGTGCTGGAGGAAGAGGCTGTTCCCAGTACTTTGGATAGTGAAATAAATGTGAACAGAATTTGGAAGTGATCATGGGAAATAATTTTGCCCAGTGCTTCAGAGGAACAAGGTAACCGGTATGTGCTAGAAGTTCCCTCAGTCCCATGGATGGTGGTTGGTTAGATGACTTTGAGTTTGATATGCTCTGATCCCTGTCGGCACTCAAAGAAGACAAAGGCCCTTGGCAGTCTCTTTAAAAATGAACTAAAAATAGTCCCAGAATGGCCATGGAATGAGGGAATTCTGTGCACACACACACTGCTGGGATCAGCTGGAGCGCAGCTTAGAGGATAATCCCTCACTTCCTGCTCAGATACCGGCAAGCTGGATCCCCAAGAAATCATAGAACAGTTTGGGTTGGAAGGGACCTTCTAAGGTCATCTGCTCCAACCCTGCTGCAATGAGCAGGGGTGTCTTCAACTAGATCAAGTTGCCCAGAAACACATCCAGCCATAATCCGAATCATACAAGCTTCATATTTTGTCTCCAGTAGTTCCTCCTTTCTGCCTCATCCTTAAGCATATCAAGCTTCTCTTTTTAAGCAGTTTGGGCTCTTTGCTTTCCAGAAAACAATTTCAGTCATTAGCTGGAGATGTTCTTTTAGTTGCCAAACCGTGGTGGTTTCATGGCAGTTGTGTAGCTGTTGATGTGTCATCTTCAACACACGTGCTGCTACTCTCCGGAATGCCTGTTTCTTGGAGGTGTTTCAGGGTGTGATGGTATTCCTGCCCTGGCGTGCCTTGGGCTAAGGCAAGGAACCAACCTCTGCTGCCCTTTCTGGGAAGCAGATGCTCTGTTCCCAGTGATGGGAGGTTCTTTGTGGTGCCTTTGAGGTTCACTTTGTCTCTGGAGTTTGCTGATGGGGCAGCAGGACCAGGCTGGTACTTCCAGGTTCCCCCTTCCTCCGGGGGGACCTCCCAGGGCAGCAGCAGCACCACCAAGATGTTCTGGTGCAGTGTTTGATCAGCCCCAGACAGGGATGAATGGGGCATCCCTGAGACAACGGCAGTGTCAAGCAGCTCCCACCTTCCCACATGGAGTTCTGCTGTAGTGGAGGGATTGTGGCATCTCAAACCAAGGCATCTCAGGTTGGTTTTCTCTGGGGTGAGACTTCAGGCACACACTGAGCAGCTTTGGCTCTGACCAAAGGCTGCTCCCAAATGGATGTGAGGGTGGAAAACTTACATTTGTGGTGCTCTGAGACACCTTGTAAGAGCCAGGAGGACCCTTTAGTGGTTTTGTGGGGGACAGTCAGATTTTTGTATGCAGAACTGGTGCATGTGTTCCTTTTTACTGTGAGCTCCAAGGGAGAAGGAGTTAATGGGGACGAGGGCAAGGGAAGAAGGTAGCTGGATCTGTGTTGGGGCTACTGGCTGGTATTTTTGCAACAGTCTTCTGTTACCCAGCATGAGGCCGTGGGGATTAGCTGGGCAGACTCTCAGGCTCCTGCCGTGCTGAAGACCTGCCTGCCCTCTGCACAGCAGTGGAGCTCTTTTCTTCCCTCCGAGGACTTTCAAAATCCAGCAGATTGGGGGAATTTTTGTTGTGAGACTCTGGTGTTTATTTCTTTAGTGGAGAAACTCACCCCTAGTGCCGGGATTTAGAAAGAATGGGAAAAAACTTGTATAACCCCCAAAAGAATCATTCCTGGTGGGGTAGTTTATGATAACATGATGAGGAGGTGATCAGAAAGAAAGCTGGGAGCAGATGCAAACAGCATTCATCACCTCTGAAAGCCTAAATGTGTTCAGAGTATGTTTGGACTTCAAAGCCCGTTTGAAGAAGCATGGTGCAGCTGAGCATTGCGGCAGTGTGGACACGTGTCCCTCAACCTGGAGGAGAGACCTGAGGTGACACCTGCAGAGCTGGGCCAAAGGAATGGGAAGTTTTAAGGCAAGACAGTGAACTTGTAAGCTCCTCAGAAAGCTGAGTTGGTTTTATAGGGGTAAGAGGAACTTTCCTTGCAGAATGACATCAGATTTGTTTCCCTTTCTTTTAGATGTTCATGTTTTCTACCAGTCAGGTGGTTGGCATTTTCTTTAATCAGTATTCTAAATATGATTTCAGAGCCTTAAAACTGGCATTAGTAGACTTTCTGGCTTGTCTGGGGGGGGACAGCACTGGTTCAAGTGTAAATGTCCTGGAAAAAGTCAGAGGTAACACCCATCCCCATTGGCTTGGTCAGCACTGGGGGAGAGGGACGAGGCTAGTCTTGGCTCTACCTGCAACACCATAGCCTGCTAGATCATACGTGCCTCTTAGGAATTTTGGTGGGCTGTCTTCACTGCTCAAGAAGTTGGAGCTTTCCCAGGATCTGCCACTTTATATCAAGCAACAGATCCATACCCAGGTCTGAAGTGGGGTTACTCCTGGTGTGACCCTGGGCAAACTATAGTATGATTCTATGAGGGGATTTAATGCAAACTTCCAACTTCCTGTGTACAAAACAATCTCTTGGTCTTAAGGAGTGTTACTTGTTACCCCTGTCACGATAGAGCTGTTCTGTTCCAGTAGGCTTTTTATAATAATTGGCAAGAAATGCTTAAGTAATGCCTGTTGTAATTGTACTAACAGGTGGAGGAAGCTCATGCTCCTTCCTTTCTGCCTGCCAGGTACCAGTGCAGATTTCCTTGCTTATCTGTTGAGATGTATTGTCTCGTGAAGTTGGTTTATAATCCTGATTAGATCCTGATGATGGTGACAGGATTGTTCTGTATTCAAAGCAGCGCAGCCTGAGTTTAGTCTAAATAATTCATTTTATTTGTGATCTTACAGTTAATATTGAAACATAAAAGGTGATTCTTAACAGTGATGTGCTGCTTTGACTGTCAGTGAACGAATGGCAATGGGTCTCTTTTGCTTTAGGTTTTCACTTAAACTTGTATCAAAAGGCACTAAGGAAGCTACTTGAATGTGTCCCTGTCCTTGGCGGGGGTCAGAGCTGGATGGTCACTAAGGTCCCTTCCAAACCATTCTGTGATTCCAAGCTATGCATTTTATTATGAATTATCCTGCCTTTGTTATCAGAATTGCTACTGGGAATTTGTGTTTCCTTCCAACTGACAAGCTATAGCATTCCTGCTTCCACGCCAGCCTCTTGTTTTTCACAGTGCTAGTGAAGAAAGAGCTCAAATGGGACTTCTTAAACCATCACTAATCATTGAAGTGGCTTCATGCATCTGCTTTACCTGTCCTAGAAGAGCAGTGCTCCATCCCCACGCAGCTACACCACTGTGTATGGCACGCTGGGGATTTGTTGCCTGCTGAATTTCTATGGAATACCACTGGAGTGGGATTCAGCACTTTCATTTGCACCCCATAAAACTCCTGCTGAACGAAGATCCGACTTCTTAGTTCTTTAATGTGACAGTGAAGGGTGATCATCAGCTTACAGGTGAATACCTCCAGTTTCTGTCTTGAGCATGGGTGCATGGGCACTGGATCAGCTCATGAGTCACCTCTGATCCTGCTTCCTCATGAGAGGTGAGAGCAGATGGAGAGGTCCAAGCCATTGTTCCCACAGGCAGTGCTGAGGCCGAGCAGCCTTGGGATTTGGGGAGCTCTGTAGGGTTTGTCTTTCTGTTCTCTGTCGTCGGTGCATCACTTGGGTACCACTCAGAGTCCCCTCTGCAGCACGGAGAGACCTTTGTTAGAAACCAAATCTCTGCATGTTGGTTTTTTCTTTAAAACCTGACTTGTAGAAATCTTGTGCCTCTGCATTTCGTTCCATTGGCATTCAATGTTTTTAGCTTGCTTTTAATAAGTGTATTTGTTACAGCGAGTCCAGGATCTAGAGAGAGAATTGTTACTAGCTTTTAAACTATTTGAGTCTTTGGGGTTTTACCCGAGTATGTCTTGTGACCAGTGTTCAGACACGTTTCTTCTAAATATCGTGCATAGTAAACCCTGTGCTGGCCATAGGAATAGGACAAGGGGTGATGGGTTCAAACTGGAACAGGGGAAGTTCAGGTTAGATCTAAGGCAGAAGCTCTTCCCTGTGAGGGTGCTGAGGCGCTGGCACAGGGTGCCC
>JANHGB010015796.1:0-12825 GCA_026283785.1 Coracopsis vasa | reverse complement strand
GTAAAGATAATTTTGCCATCTAAAGAAGTATCGCTGACACTTCACTTATATGCTGATATCTCATTTATATTCACGTGCATTGAGCCATTTTCAGGTAAGTCAAAATACTTATATTCAGAACCAAGAAAAACAGGAATTTCAGGAAGAAGATAAAATTGAAACCTATTGTGTGCAATGTCTAGACACCGAGTTCATGCGAATACACAGCTCTTTTTGAATGCTTACACACAAATTTACCACTCCACTCAACAAAAGAAGAATGAATGGGGTAAAGTATTAAAAGGAAGCATGCTACACCAGGAAATTCTGATCCCCTTAAATTATGGGCTGCACCTGCCCAAGGCAGCAAACATGCAAATATTACAACGAAGCTGTTTCTTCATCTTATTAAGGTATCAAAAAATCCTGGCAGATGCAGAAATCTAAAACATTACATTAAATGAGTAATGGTTCAGGAAAAGACGCACTTAGAACTATATATATGTACAGTTATTCTTCTATTTTAATATTTTAAGGCTTATCACCTTCCAGAAGTGGAAAAGCAGAGAAAAACAAAAGCAGCATGAGGACAGTGAGAGATGCTGGAAGGGAAGCTGGAAGTGCTGTCAGGAAAACTGAAAATGTAACACATTAAGTGGGATGGCCAAATCCACAGAAGTTAGAGCAAAACTTCATCCCTTTCTGTAAAAGAGATCAACCTCTCTGTTCTCTTGTGCATAGGTTTACTTAATAAGAACTTATTAGACAAACTGCCATATTGTAAGAATAGTCATTCTTCAGTACTTTCCAGAGTTGCAGCTTGAAAGTACTGAAAAAATGGTTTTTTTTAAAAAAAAGCTGTCAAATTACTGTTGACCATACTCTTATTTCTGTGCTGCTGTAAAATTACTGTAATATTGATGAAAAGTTAAATTACTTCAGATTTACCCTGGTATAAAAGGAATACTGATTGGCCATATGTAATTATGTGAATACAAACTTCAAGTCCCATGAAGAAAGTGAAAATACTTTCCATGTTTTAAACATAAGATGAATCCATCCCACTGCCAAATACAAGGAAAGTAGCTGTTACATCAGTTAACTCCAAACATACATTAATCTTTTGTGCTACACTCGTACACTCTTTAGGTATGAGAAAGATTAAGACCATGAATATCATTGTACATAAAGGGGGAGTGTGGGGGTAGGTGGGAGGGGAAAAATAAATCCTACTTCCCCCTGAGCTTGCGGAATACCAGAAAAATCCTGAAAATCAGCCTTCTTTAGAATGCACAAAAAGAATCAACGTTGACAAATAGTGAAATAGGTTTCCTATTACTTGTAAGATGCTTTGTCCTTTGTAAAAGTATGACACTGAAAGAGCTGATGCAGATGAACCTCTGCTTTACACTGTTTCTGAAATTTAGGCATTAATTTTGAAAAGTACATATATGCACAAATAAAACATGTACAAGTAAATTCCAAGCTTGCATAACTGTATCAGACAGCATGGCTCCCATTCAGAGATATGAGAAAAAGCTCCTTCATCTTTGAAACTGTAAGTCAAACAGTAGTTAACCTACCATGTTTGATTAATAAAATCAGAATATCAGAAAAGATAGAAGAAAAACCCAGCAAACTATAAAAATTTACTTTGCATAGACTTTTGGAACCTTAGCAGAGCTGCGTACCAAGCTGTATATTAGCTATAAGTAACAAACTGTGTCTGATCCATACTGGCATTTCTTTCCTTCCCTTCCCTAGCTTCTAACTAATGATGCAATTCTCAAACTCTCATTTGGGGCTTTACAGTATATGAATTTAAATTACCTTTTTTCACCTTTTTTTTTTTTCAATGTTAATAATGTTAACATAGAATTACTACTAATTAATAATCAATTAATATTATTAATATTTTAAGGGGCCTATAGGGAAGATGGGGAGAGACTTTTTAGCAGGGCCTGTTGCAACAGGACAAGGGGTAATGGTTTTAAATGAAAAGACAGAAGATTCCGGCTGGACGTGAGGAAGAAATTCTTTACAACGAGAGTGGTAAAACACTGGCACAGGTTGTGGTGGATCCAATATTCAAGGCCAGGCTGGATGTAGTTCTGAGCAACCTCATCTAGTTGAAGATGTCCCTGCTCATTGCAGGGAGCTGGACTAGATGACCTCTGAAGGTGCCTTCCAACCCAAACTATTCTATGATTCCATGATTTTTATCATGGTATCCTGACAAATGTGGAGGGAAAAAAAAGTAAAAAAAAAAAACAAACAACAACAAAACCAACAACAACAAAAAACAAATCAAACCCAAAACACTGGAAGTGATCAAAGGAAAAAGGCACCAATATGATGAGTGAAGAAAATGAATCATCAGTTGTGAAGTCAGAGGCTTCACTCTCCCTCCTACTCTTCCCTGAAGTCTGACAAAAGGAACCAATCGAATCATTCCTGCAGCGGGCAGAATCTAAACAACACTCTGGCTGGGTGAGCCTCATATTTAGGTATGTTACTTGCTACATGTGAAATTTGAAAGCTTGGCATACTTACTAATATACAGTCATGCTACTTCAGTGCCCAACTGACAGTTTTTCAGTAGCCTGAAACTACAGCTGTTCCTAACAACCAAAGCAAATTCAACATCCTAGATAGCTAGGAAGAATGTCATTTTGACTTACCGCTTGCTAGACAGTAGTGAAAAGCAGAGACAATGGGGGATGTAGCTGAGTATCAATCTTAATCAGAGATATTCAGATGCAAAATGGAGAATAAACAGAATTATTTCTATAACCAGAGATTAAGAATATAGGACAGAACAACGTACTGCAATTTTCTAGATGGTGAAATGACCTCTTTTTGCCCCTAAAGTGAAGAATATTACACTGCAAATGGAATTCATAATAATGGAATAGCTCTTTAATATTAATAAGTTGCAAATACATAAACAGAATGGATTTTAAAGAACAAGTCTGAAAAAACTGGATGCAGTATTTTGCAGAAGAAAGACCATTGACAGCTTTCATAATTATTTTTATGAATCCTTATATAACTCGGTGTTGCTTCCCTTAAAAAAGTAATATTTACAAAACAAAAATCCAGTCCTTAACAGGATCATGAATTAAACACAGTGCCACTGCTTTCTGATGCAAGGATTTAAGAAAATAAACACAAGCGAGATTTTAGTAGAAATCTGGGACTAGATTTTAGAAAATAATCTGGAGTAATGAATTCTCTCAAAAATATTTCTAGGCCTTGTCAAGAAGAACAACTTATGTGAAGAAGGTCACTACAGTAAGGCAATAAATTTTGCAAAAAGAAACTATTTCTAGAGAGCCTCTGAAAATTATTAGAATTCCAAATACTACTAAAAATCAACCCATAAGAGCTCTTCTACTGCTGCAGATGGTTATTAACTAGTTATTAACTGAATTGTATAGTCTCATCCTCTGTTATATATTTGGCATTTTTGACCCTCAAGGTATCATCAGAAATATACACTAACACAAAGACACCATTGTAAAGTTTAGGAAATTAATGAAAAATCATGGGTATTCTTTTTTTCCTATAAGATCTGCCTTATAGCCTCTGCATTTTGTAGTGAATCTGCTTTGCTTCAGAATTTATATCATCAGACAAGCAATACTGCTGTTGTGTATGATCAAAGACTAGATATGAAACGTTGGTCCTACTGTTAACGAGTAGCAAAATATAGATTTTAACAGAGCAAAGATTTTACAGAGAATATTGACAGAAGTAGCTTCACCAGCTTACCAACTGTTATAACTTCAGACATACAGTATAAAATGCACAATGAAACTAATCTTTTCTATCTCCAGTCCAAAGCTTTAACATGGATTAGAAGTGAGGAAAGATTATAGTTGAGTCATACTGCAGGAGTTGGTAGCAAAGTACTGGCACAAAGATTTGTTAATGATGCACAACGCAATCAGAAGATGCATACTATGAAGACATTTGACACATTATCTGCAGATCAGTGAGCACATGTTGTCTGCACAACCATCTTTCAGAATACAAAGTCAGCACTTAATTTTGGCAGGGAGCATAGTGTGTTTCTATGGAAACAAGCTCATTACTTTTTTTCATTACATGTTTCCTTTTATTCCTGATTAAACTAAACCAATCTGAGTAGTTCAGCTATTAAATTGAAAGAACTTAGAATCAGACCATGTGAAGAAAAAGAGTTTATTGAATCATCTAGTCCACTTCTTTGTTCAGCATGTTTAGATAATTATATAAAATTAACTAAGAACATTGTTAGATAATGTACAAAGAGACTATTTTGCATCCCTCTAGTACTTCAAACATAATGACCAGCACCTCAGAGTTAAAAAAAAAGACAATGCCTGTAGAAAATTATCTGTATTTTCCTACTACTCAGTAAGTCTGCCTACAGTAGACATGGGGCTATGGCAAATTAAAGATGGCAGACATCTTTATGTCTACGTGTAGGTGATGTAGGTGAAATTCTGTTAGTGATATATTCCAGCAGAGAAGTAAACATAACACTTATGCATCAGCAGCTATTAGAAACAGTAATCTTATTTTCTAACAACTCTGAAATAATGTAGTTTTGGGTCTCCTCTCAATGAGCGAACTTGCATGTCATGTTGTTTAATTTTTAATTAAATATGAAAAGATCTTGAAACATCACCAAATATACATATTGTTCAAATACACAATTTTAAGATAAAATATTATCAGGACTTGCCAAAATTATGAATAACTACAGTATACATCTACTATTTCAAAGGTACCAATAGTTTTTTAATTCATACGAAAGGAAGGACATACACACAGTGTAGAGTTCAAAAATAAAAAATAAAAAAAAAAACAAACCCACAACCAGAAAACAACTTGGCTCTTCTGAAGCACAGATTGTGTGAAAAAGTCCTTACACTGTGAGTTAAAAAAGAAAGAAAAATAATCAAAGAAAACAAAAGACTTTGTGAAGAAGTTCTTATTTTAGAAAGTGCCTGAAAAGGTTTATGTTCCTGTGATATACTACATAATCTCCTTAACTAGTAAAAGGTGAGCGTGGTGAGCAAAACAAAGCAAAAGACCTTGTTAGAGCTCCAACAATTGCGGCACAGTGGTATTCATCACCACAATACCTACAACTATGCGATATGGAAGTAAACTGTTGTGTGTTTATTTTCAGTATTCTTGAAGACTCAGTATTTGTAATTAGACTTCAAGCCAAGCCCTGCAGTTAAGTCCCTACTCTTCTTCCAGACTACAGCAGTACCTTTGGTGTTTTATGCTGTTGGAGATATGCAGAAAGTACTTGAGAGGTCTCTAATCCTACTCTAGAGATCTACTGATGAAAGTGCCATTTACGCATATCTCTACTATCTCTTCAAAGTCTGTTATTTATAAATACTAAAAGGAAAATATTCAATCACCAACATCTCCTTTAAAAAGAAGAATCGCTACATATACAATGAATATGCTGCTAACACATAGTTACCGACTATATATAACACAACGACACCTCCCCTTCTTTTCAGATTCATACACAGCAGGTGACACTTTGAGAATTCAGTCATCCTCACTCTAAGTTATATCTACCGCTTTTCTAAGATATTAATATGACTGTGAAACTTCACTTTATAAGGAGACTCACTATTTTACCTTAACTCTAGTTTTTGTGTATTCATATATACTTTTTCAAATGTGTTTGTATTACAGAACAAAACAAATTCCTTTGCCGGATTATGTCTCTTCCTCTGTAGGTTTGAAATGTTACATGCCTTCTTTTGGTTTTGGTTTTGGTTCTTTTCCCCCTGCTCCAGCGTTCGAGGATTCCAGGTTGAGAGAGAGAGGCGAGACAATGCATAAAAAACCAATCAGTTTATTACTATAGGGAAAGATAGGGAGGAAGAGCAGCAAAGGGTAAAAGAAACAGTGACGGATATTTTTGGTGAGTGTTTATCTTACCAACCCCAAAACCATGCGATGATGATCAGCTCCGAGAGACATCATCACAGTGCGAGGTGGCAAGCTCAACCTCAGCAGGCATCCCCGTGGATGCAACGCTGACCTGGGTGGTATGAGGGTCTGCCTCTCCACATTGCATAAGGCTCGGGCTTTTATGCTAGCAAAAGGGCACACTCATTCCAACATAGGGGGCCAGCCTACATCGGAAGGAGTGGCCAGTTATGGCTATTTGCTATGACTGCACAGTTAGTGCAGAACGGTTTCAGGGATTTCCAAAGTGGACTGTGGGACTTTTAGGAGATTTTCAGGGAGGAGCCACTACAGACCATTATCTCATGTGTCTTGCAACTGGTATGAGACTCCCTTTTGCTAACAGTGGTGTTAACTCCCCTGTTTTCAAGGTTATGCTCTCACAACCCATGCCAAACAGTACTGTTCTATTTTTGTGTGTTTCACCACAGACCATTATCTATTGGCACCAACACATCTCATAATTTTCATCTTTTGGCTTGTATATTAGGTTGCCTAGAGAAGCTGTGGAAGTGTTCAAGGCCATGTTGGACAGGACTTTCCACCTTCAGTGGAAGGTGTCGATGCCCATGGTAGGTTGTTGGAACTAGATGATCTTCAAGGTCCCTTCCAACTCAAGCTATTCTATGATTCTGTTATATAAACAATTTAATACACAGCATTAAAAAGTGTAATTTTATAAAAGCTTTGTGCCTATATTCAATGCACCTTTCAGGCAAGTTGAAATTAAGAAGAAATGCTTGATGCTGGCACTGGAAGTGGAAAACTCCAGGAAGATAAATACGTGAGATTGGAAAGATTCTCTGTTTCTTTGCTCTCCAAGAAGAAAGCATTTTTATCAAGACTTTGCTTCAGATTTGCATAGTCCAGTTTGAACAGATTTGCCATCTAGACAAAGGCTAAACACCTGACAAGCTGTGAAAGGCTATTTCGGCTGAAAAGGTGACGAGGCATCAACTCACTGCCCCACTGCAGCAGCCTCCACGAGATATGATGGCTAGGGTCCCCAGTATTATATTGTAACTGCACTCTTCCCAGCTGATTCATTACTGAATATCAAAAGCAACAGCCATCTTCAGATTCTTTTCTGCACTCCAGTTATCGAGTCATAAAAACATTATTTCTTAATCCAAGAGACAAAAAAACTGTGCAAAATGAGATACAAACTATTTCCAGAGAGTCAAAGAATAACAGGTTGAAGGAGACCTACAGAGGTCTGTAGTCCAGCACCTTGCCAAAGCAGACCTAAATCAGGTGTACAAGGCCTGTCCAGCTGAGTTTTGAATATCTCCAAGGACAAAGATTCCTCAGCTTTGCTGCGCACCTGTTCAAATTTCAAGCCACCACCTTTCATAGTAAGAAACCCCTTTTAGACCACACTGGAATTTACCAAGTTCTGGTTTGTGTTCTTTACCTCTCAAGTTATCACCATGCACCTTTCAGAAATCATGTGTTTCCATCTTCCCTTTATCCTCTGATTACCTAGTTATAAATAGCAGTAAAATCTCTGCAAAAAGGTATCTCTTCCCTAAGCTGAACAGACCCACTTTCTTCAGTCTCTTCATATACCTCCTGTGCTCCAGCCTTGATCATCTCAGTGTGCTTTTATTGGACTTGTTCCTGTATGTCAATAATGGGGAGATCAGGTGCAGTCTTACAAATACCAGATAAAAGCGAAGAGTGGATCAATTTCCTGAGCTGGCCAGCTACTGCTTTACAAATAAAACCCAGGATGCAGCTGGCTCTCTTTGCTGCAAGGGTATGCTGCTGATTCATATTTAACTTCTACACCATGATCCTCAGGTTCTTTTCAGCAAATCCAACCAAGATAAATTCCAGTGGCAGACTTTATAGTATTGAGAATTCAAAAGAGATAGATCCCAAACAAAAACGGAGCATTACTACACAGTGTAGCTAGAGAAGTCATCTAGAACTTCCTAACTCAGAAAAGTCCTTAACAAACAATAATTAGAGAACTTTAAGACGGTATGGCCACTTCAGGCTTCACTGCTTCATGAGTTGTCATTTAATGCAAAACATTGCTCTGAAAAACTAACACCATTATTTATACTTAGCACAGAGAAGATCACTGCTTCTACATTATTTATATTATTTATTTTATAATAATTGTTTTGTACTACTTCATATGAATACATTCAAACACACAGACAGAATTTAACATTTTAATAAGAAAGCAATTAAAATTAGAACATGGAGATGCAACATTGAAAGGATTCTATTCTTAGCAATATCCCAAAAGCAATTTACTGAAATGAAAAAATGCAAAGACAGTCTTTATCAAAATAAAGGTACCACCATCTTTTATCTAAAAAACTCTCTGAGAATTCTCCAAAACCTTCTGAGAATTGCTAATCAGTAAAGTTATACCACTAAACTAAATAGGTATTTCCACATACACACACACAGAAAAACAAAACTATTAAAGCGACAACCATATAGCATTTAGGACATGCATCTTCAAATGTTTAGAAACAAGAATCTTGTCAAGCTCAGACAGAAACCTCTGATGACAATACAAGCACACATATCAAAATTTCATCTACCTACTAGCATGACAGTAATGTGCTGCTTTGTGTTTTAAAAGATTAGAAAATGGGAATGGACTTCAGTATAATGTCCTCTGGGTAAGAAGGGGTCATGGCCAATTATGTAGGTGAATGCACTTTGCCTGTGGGAAAGAAAATACTGTGCTGTACACTGAATGAGGACACAGCTGCTTGTCAAGTTGTTCTCTGTTGAAGGGAAGCTATTGTGTACAGAATACACTATTAGAAAAGAAGAACAAATAAAACCTTGTAGTGTGGTTATGCCACTGGCCAAGAACTACATGGCACCTCTACAGTAAATTGAGCAAATATGAGTCATGCTATTTCCAGGTGCTAATGAGCATATGAAAAACTGAACAAGTCTAAACTGGAGATAAAGGGCTGTTCCAGGGTAGAGGGCTACAGATTTTTGTTGTTTGTTTTGAAGTTGTCTGTTTATTTGATTCTTTTTTTTTTTTAATTTCAGGAAGGAATCAAGAAATACAGAATTTAAACACGCTCTGCATCACACAAAGTTGCGGGGTTTTTTCAGTTCTGGAAAGCTTGGGGGAATGCATAGCTTACAAAGAAAAGATTACTTCTGAAGCTTTCAGCCAAAAGACAAAATCTATTTTTCAGCAGAGTTGATGTTAACATTATACCCAACCAGAAAATAGTGGATTTTAACAGGCAAAAGTGATAAAAAAAGCACAGAAAAGTTATGATATTCTTTAAGACATATTAAAATGTATTAAGTATAAAAAGTTCAAAAATCTGTACAATTTAAAATGTACAGTGTTTATAGTATCTCAAAACCAGTAAGTTATTTCTGAATGTTTCCCTCATTTCTAAGTCCTGTACTAACTATACTAAGTAAGTATTTTGAATAATCTGATAACATTGCAAAAGATTGTGAGCAGTGTCTTGGAGTAATTAGCCACAACAAAAATTTACAAAACCACTGCTCTCTCTAAATTGAAACATATTGGTTATTGATATACTTACTGGTTAAAATGGTTTCTGGAAAAAATGCACAAGCAAACCCTGAAATTACAGTGTGTTTAAAATAAGCTGGTTTTTTTCTCCATCTTTTATTTTTTTCCTGTTGCTTTCTCTCAAAAGATACAAATATGAAAGAATAATATGATGCCTTTATCTTGGGCAGGTAGGCAAATGATCTTTTGCTTAAAAAAATCTCATGAAGTATCATCTTTCTTGCATAAACCCAAAAGTATGTGGATGTCAGCACAGTTGCAAAGCGTTCCAAGTTTGCCATGGAAACAACATTCTTATTTCAAAATAATACAACTGCTCACTGTGGACTATTGGCATGAAAGCTTCCAATCCAAGCTCATTGACAGCTTGTGGAGTGGACAGATGAGGCATGGAAAATATTTTAAATTAGTTCATTTATCTTGCTCAGACATGGGAACAGACTGAGAATTTTTCATGTTTATAGAAAAAAGCAGAGGGAGAGAAAGAAAGAGATGAGGGAAGGGTAGAAGGGGGAAAAGGCAGAGGTAAGAGTGGGTAATAAAGGGGAAGAAAGTAAGGAAAATGGGAAAAGAGGGTAAAAGTAGGAAAACGTGAGAATGCTGAAAAGTGGAAAGAGGGAAGGGAGAGAAAGGAGAGGAAAGTTTGGGAAAGGGCAAGACAGCACCTTTTTATATAAATTATTACAAGTTAAGCTATAGCTCACACGCAGTGCATATTTTGTTCATTAGAATACATGCACTAAATGCCAGCTAAACTAGCAAATGTTTTAACTGGTTTTGACTCTATCTTCATAGTTCTCAGAAAATAAACACTGATTCTTATTACTGCATTAAACACATGCAGATTTAAACTGTTTTGTCTTAAGGACTCAGATACTTTTCCAACATGAGGCATAATTCTCCTCTCATACCTCCGAAATTATGCCATAAGCTTCCAAGATGAAGAATACAACAGATTAAGTATTTAGTTAATGCAGGGTGTCTTACTGCCATGGATGTTATTGGAGCCCAGGACATAGCAAGGGAGATGGCTCAAAGGACAGAATAATGTACTGCAAATCAGATTAATTTTGATCTCGAGATTTGAATGACTCCTAAGAATATGATTCTGACAAACTTAAACAGATACAGGTTTCCTCCTCCTGTTTTGAACTTAGATCATTCTATGGTTACCCCTAGAAAAGCAGCTTAGTACTAGATGAAACATATGAGGACCAAATACAGCTGACATGTACACAATAAACTTCGATTAAGAAGCTCACATGGGAATCTTGATGCAAACCACAGAATATGAAAATTTGCACAAGAACACAGATTTTTTTTTTCATCAGAATAATAAGCAAGTATTATAAAGGACTGTAATTACTGCTTGTCTTTGCAGTATCAGTTCTAATTCCATATATAGAGTGGCTTTGGATCCTATTTACATACTGGAATGTAAGATATTATTTTGAAAGCAAATGGAAAAGTGAAACAATGCAGTTCAAAGAGAACCTGGAGAAAAAGAAATGCATGTCTTACTTATTTTCAACAGAACTACCACCTATGGGTATTTGATTTTTTTTACAGCTATTTCCTGTATGTAACTTAAATTTTGCTCCATATGGAAATATATGTGTTTAATTTTTATATTTTTCATTTATTCAGAATGTCTTTCTCTTTACCCAGCCTTTCAGGCACAGTGATTAGGCTTAGTTGGACTTTTCCTCACGTCTTTATCTTTGACATTTTTCATTTTCTAATTTCCCGCTCTGGGAAATGCTTCACATCCTTGATGGACATGTCATTGATTTGTTTAGTGTTAGTACTTAGCAAGGACTGCTACTGAAGGGCAAGCTGTACTCTCTTTTGCTGTAATGCCTAGTCCAATAAAAACTATTACAAACCCAGATTTTTTAAGTCTATTTTACCTGTCCAGTATGTAGACTGACCTATCTATTTGGTCTAAGTGGACCCATTTTGCATGCAAACTATTTTGTTCCAATTTAAAATATAATTTTCAGCATCTCTGCCATCTGGCTGCATATGTTTTCCCCCAAATCATCTCTCACTGTAAACAGAACTTCATGAAATTATGATACCTTGGCCTATGGGACCATGCGTACAGTTTTCCATGTTATAATTTTGAGAGTTTCTTTTCGCCTGTTTTTTTTTTTTTTCATCACAAACTGTTTCTATTCACAGGAAAATAAACTGCTAACTACTGATTTAATTTTAAAGGCAGTTTTTTTAAGGTCCCTACCAAACGCTGTATCAGCAACAATATGTAGAAAAGAACAAAAGCCCAATATTTAAAAAGTCACAGAATAGGAAGAACACCTAGCATGCAGTTTGACTTCTGATACCAATTTTCAAAACTTCTTTTTAACTAGTTAGACTTCAGGAAAATATTCTTTCTCTCCACACAGTGCATCTAACACTTGTGCTAATGGACCACTAAAAGATGCTTCATTGTGTCTTAATGGCATAATACATTATAGAAGTCAGGTGAAGGAAGGAATTACACCTCTCAATCTAAAGACATGTCTTATAAAAGGCCATAGCTGATATTTCCAGACAGAAATGTAACAACAATTTGCTAATATAGCACTGTCAAGTAATGGGAAAATTTTTGAAAACTTCTCTATCATAGAAAAGATTTTTCAAAACTTGTCCAGAATTCAATTAAGCCATTTATTAAACTATAATCTGACTTGAACTTCTGATTTGAACATGTCATTCATATGCCTAAGCATCTTGACAAATTATTCAAAGATACATGTATAACATTTCAAAGCATAATTTAGTTGCTTTACCTCCTAAATAACCTTTTAATTACCCAGTAGAACTATGTGTGATCACCAACAATTTCTAAATGCTTATGCAGGAACTGAGGCAGCTCACAGAAGATTCCCCCACCTCATACGCTGTCCATTTGCAATACACAACATAGTATGTCCTGGTTTCAGCTGGAGTAGGCTTAATTTTCTTCCTCGTAGATGGTGCAGTGCTGTGTTTTGGATTCAGTCTGAGAACAATGCTGATAACACACCGATGTTTTAGTTGTTGCTAAGTAGCACTTTCCCGGATCAAGGACTTTTTAGTCTCTCACGTTCTGTCAGTGAGGAGGGGCACAAGAAGCCAGCAGGAAGCAGAGACAGAACACCTGACCCAAACTAGCCAAAGAGGTATTTCATACCACAGCAAGTCATCCCCAGTATATAAACTGGGGTGAGTTATCCAGAAGGCCCAGATGGCTGCTCAGGTCAGGCTGGGTATCAGTTGGCGGGTGGTGAGCAATTGTATTGTGCATCATTGGTGTTTTCATATTTCTC